>JAWRVZ010000333.1:57500-60000 GCA_037043235.1 Rhodeus uyekii | reverse complement strand
TTTATTAGACGATAAATACAGTAAAACAGTGTAATATTATATCAGTGTAAAACAGCTGTTTTCCATGTGAATATATAGTAAAGTGTCATTTATTCCTGTGATTAAAGCTGAATTTATTAGATGATAAATACAGTAAAACAGTGTAATATAATATCAGTGTAAAACAGCTGTTTTCTATGTGAATATATAGTAAAGTGTCATTTATTCCTGTGATTAAAGCTGAATTTATTAGATGATAAATACAGTAAAACAGTGTAATATTATATCAGTGTAAAACAGCTGTTTTCTATGTGAATATATAGTAAAGTGTCATTTATTCCTGTGATTAAAGCTGAATTTATTAGATGATAAATACAGTAAAACAGTGTAATATTATATCAGTGTAAAACAGCTGTTTTCTATGTGAATATATAGTAAAGTGTCATTTATTCCTGTGATTAAAGCTGAATTTATTAGATGATAAATACAGTAAAACAGTGTAATATTATATCAGTGTAAAACAGCTGTTTTCTATGTGAATATATAGTAAAGTGTCATTTATTCCTGTGATTAAAGCTGAATTTATTAGATGATAAATACAGTAAAACAGTGTAATATTATATCAGTGTAAAACAGCTGTTTTCTATGCTCAACACACATTTATGATTATTATCAGTGTTGATTTTCTGTGAATTTCTGTGTAACTGTGATGCATTTTATTTTTCAGGATTCTTTGTTGAATAGAATAAGTGCCTTTATTTGATCTTTTGTGGCATGAAAATTATGACTTACAAAGTAAGTTATTGCAGCTAATAAATCATGTTACAATAATACCATAAAATAAAAAGTGTCCATCTTCCCAAAGTCAAGAAAACCTCAACTATACGCTTACATTATGTTTTATTCAACACTGAGAATATGGATCAAAACGGCTCTTTTTTGCCTGTTTTTATGCTTCAACTATAGTTGCTTCCTCTAAAGCGTGATTAATCTCATTAATCCCATCATGTCATGAGTGTGTGTGTAATAGTGGTGTGTGTGTTCTCACATGGTCTCCTCATAGGCCACAGGACTGATGTATTTGTCGTTTGAGTAAAGCACCACACTGGTGATCTGCTCCACTGTGACACAGAGAAACAGAATACACACTGTAACACACTGAACACACACTCCGTTTAAAGCGATGGCTGTGTTTCTGTACCTGAGACGGACACGTCCTTCACGCTCCGGTTGGAGCTGTTGTCGATGGCCACGCTCACGTTGATCTGCTCTCCATGGTAATACGTCTGTAATGCGAGCAATGGCAGACGGGAAGGGATTTATGGTTTGGGTTTATGGTTGCAATCGCTGAGGTTAAAAGCATCTCACCTCTTTCTCCAGACTGACACGCATGTGCAGCGGTTTATCAGACATCACAAACTCACAGGTGGTTTCAGCGGACGGGGCCGCGCCGCCTTTATCCGGAGCGTACTGGATCTTCCTGATGGCCAACCGGACCGAACTCCTGCAGAAAGACATTCACATTCATGCATTTATTCATTGCATTCAAGAAACACATTGACAAACTAATCAGTTCTTGCTTTCCCTGGGAATCAAACCCATGACCTTGATGTTGCAAGCGCTGCTCTCTACTGTCTACTTTGTGACTTTTCTCACCTCTTTTGGGCTTTTTCATCTTGATTTTCTGCACAGAACGCCTTCACCTCAAACTCCACCGCACAGCGCTGCACAAACACACACACACACACACACACACACACACACACACACACACACACACACACACACACACACACACACAACTGTCACAAACCAAGATTATTATAGCTAAACTAAAACCAACTTCTGCACGATCAGTCGTGATTAAAAGACTGTGAACTTGTTTAAAACACACTTGATCTTATTTCTCGACTTGATGCTTTAAATAAAGATGGTATCAGTTACACCAGACAAAAATATCTTTATTTGTCATTGAATCATTCAAGAGGTTCATTAAAAAATGTTGAATCACACACACAATAATGAGTCATTAAATTATTCATTCAAGAGATTTAAATAAAAGGAATTAATTAATTAAATAATTAAATAATTGTTAATAATGTTAATTAAATAAAAGTATAAATTCTAATTAATAAAATATTTTTTAAACAGACATTTTATCAGAGACTCTAGTAAATTATGTTTAGTTGCCTATAAAAAATAGATTTATGTAGTTTTACATTAAATAATATAGCAAATATATTAAAAACTAAATTATTTTATCTTCATATTTATATATATTTATATATACATAATATATTTTATATATATATCTATATACACATATATTATCTATACAGATTTATATATATTTTATTTATATTCATATTTTTTATTTAGTGTAACTTGATGAACTAAAATGTCTAAACCTAAAAATGAATAAAAACTGTATAGACTTTTTTTAACTAATAAAAATTATATAAAATTATATAAAAAATTATAATATAAAAAAAATATACATAAAAAAAATATATATATATAA
>JAWRVZ010000333.1:0-55000 GCA_037043235.1 Rhodeus uyekii | reverse complement strand
CTTTCCATCCATTCGTCCACCTCTCATTCTATCCATCAATATCTAAATGTCCATCCACCCATCATTCTGTCTATCCATCGTCCATCCGTCTGTCTGTGTGTCTATCATTCTATCTGTCTGTTTATCTTTCCACCACCTAACCATCCACCAATCATTTCATCTATCCATCCATCCATCCATCACCATAATAGCACTCATATATTTATATCCTTTAATAATATCTATCCTTTCTTCGTCCCCATATGTGACCGGATCCTGTCGCAGTAACACTCACCTGTCTGTATTCAGGTGCAGCTCCAGGTGTGTGTGTGTGTGTGTGTGTGTGTGTGTGTGTGTGTGTGTGTGGCGCTGAGGGCCAGTATTTGTAACCTGTGGCACCGCCCAGCATCCAGCCATTCATGAGCCGCGCCGCAGTTCCTTCCCGTCAGCGAGATTAGCGTTTGTGAAGATGCACAACTAATCCAATCAAACGCGCTTCATTGCATCACGAACATCAGCGTATAATCACTCACGGAGAATAACACTCAGATTCTGCGGGACTGAATGCGTTTATTAGGAGGTGAAGGACCAATAAAGAGAATCAACTCATCAATCACTCAAACATGCATGAGTTTGTGTCTCTGAAACACACAAGCAGATGATTAGCAGAAAGTCAATAGTCCGTATGATTCATTTAAATTTCTTATTATACAGATTCAGACGCATAAATGTTTGATAAAGGATCAACTTCACCTCAAAAGTTCTTGTGAGAAGTGTAAATAAATCAATAGTAAAAGGATAAAATCACACTATTAATATGGAGAAGATCAGATCAACTGGATGAGAAATGTTTGAGATCGAGAGTTCACATTCATGCATTTATTATCGCATTCAAGAAACACATTGACATTCAAATCAGTTCTTGCTTTCCCTGGGAATCGAACCCATGACCTTGATGTTGCAAGCGCTGCTCTCTACTGTTAGACAGACAGGAAAACCAATATATATTCACGAGAGAGAGAAAAACATCAGTTTGAGCAAGAAGAGCGATATCTTTGTCATAGAATCCTTTCAATGCTCTTTTTTTGGTATTTTATTTGTAAAAAACGAAACAAAAAAAGCTCAATGTTTGAGATCTTTTCTGAATCTAGAGGAGAAACATGTCAAATGATTGTTAAGACCTAAGGTAGACTTTTATTATTTACATTTACATTCATGCATTTATCATCACTTTCAAGAAACACATTGACATTCTAATCAGTTCTTGCTTTCCCTGGGAATCGAACCCATGACCTTGATGTTGCAAGCGCCTCGCTTTACTGTTGGAGCTACTATTATTTTCTGAATCAAACTGACTGGTGTCATCTTTTACTATAAGTGTCACACACACACTGAGGTTAATAGTTGGGCTCTTAATGGAGAAGAACGGCTGGAAGGTTCCAGTTCGTAGCGCATGTTTGCGAGCAGCTGAGGGAAGAAGCGTCTGGAGAACCGGCGCTGATAAAGCCTGTGATCGGCAGTGTCAGCAGTCTCAGTGCTGATGTCAGCAGTCTCAGTGCTGATGTCAGCGCAGGGATTACACACGGAAAAAAGACCCTCTTATCGCGCTCGTCTCACGTACACACACTCTGAGCGGGACTCCGGGTCCGAGCAACGCCTGTCAATCACCGCCTCACATCAACACATGCAATGAGTCTGTTATGCATGACAATATGAAGAAAATCTGGCATTAGTTTCAGTAATAAACATCTTATAAAACAATAAAATACAGGAATCTTGTGATGATTTGAGTCGCTGTACGGCTGGAAAAGAAGGAATCCTTCAAGAATGATTGTGGTGATTTTGCTGAAGAAAATAAAAATTAATCAAAAAAAGATGACTAGTTTTTAGTTAATAAATGCTTTTAGAGCAGAACTATGAAGGAAAAGCTTCCGTTAAATAAAATATTGAGTGTTTTTACAAGAAAATATTAGTTTTTATACTTCAAAATGTAATGTTACTTGCCGTTTCTTTGTAATTGTGAAATTTTCTAGCAATTTCTCGAGTGAAAATGTATTATTTAAAAGTATTTTTTTGTAGTATTGAAGTGGTTTATAATGTTTTTAAACAGTTCAGCAAGGCAAAAAAATGTAAATATATTGTAGTAATATTATTGCATTATAAGGAGTAATAAAACAACATTTTAAAATTACAATACTAATACTTACGCCTTGATTTATTCATTCATTTCAGTGAGAAAAAGACTCTAGAGGACTTTAAAACACCTTCAAACCCTATAAAGATAAACATGACTCCCTCGCTCTCTCATGGACGTAATCCAAGAAAAGGACACAAACGCAAGAAACGTCTCACACATTTTATGGTGTGCAAACATTAAGCAGACATATACAGAGACCTCATATACATTAGCGACAATTACCTTCCACAGCGCCCGCTCTCAGCCCCGCCCACAAACGTGTGAGGGGCGGGGCCAACGGCAAGCCACACCCACAAGACATTAATAAGTGCAGTCCCCTCCGCTCACTTCCTGAAACCAAGTGCACTTGTTGGGCAGCTTCCGACTCCAGCGGTGAGGACACGAGTGTTTTAAAACGAGCAGATACTTCAGTTATAGTGTTAGACAGATCAGAGGATGAAGGAGCTTTACAGTCATTTATTTGTTTTAACTTAAGTGCAAAGGTCACCAGTTCCGCTGCTGGCGTCAGGCGAAGAGCAAGTGCACTTGTTTTCCTTTGCAAAACAGCGGAGAGAGTTTGATACAGTATTTGACAGACGTCATGCTCGGAGGAAACGCTGAGGAGAGGAGCTTGTGTGCATCGAAATAAAACAAAGAGCATCGCTTTCTCTGCTAAAACATCTCATTCAGAGTCACACCGCACACGCACACACACACAGTCATCCAGGACCCGAGGGGAGGGGCTTATGACAAAGAAAGCTGTGATTGGACCAATAACATGTGGTATGGCCTCAGTTTCAGCTGTCAAATTAAATAATTATGGTTTATAAGTCATTTAGAGTACCGTACACACAAAAACACATGTAAACTAACAGAGGGAATTGTGGGAAATACTTTTAAACAACTAATTTTTGATTTCGAATGAGATAAATGATCAGCTCTCGTCAGACAAAAACAGACACAGTCTGCGGTTAAATCCCACAAAAATTGTCAAGTTACAATCTGCATAAAGAAAATTAAGCCTGTTTTTAGAATTCAAAATTTGTATTATTTTATGCAAGCACATTTTATTTATTTATTAATTATTTTATAATTCAAACACATTTCCCCCAAACATTCACGACTGCAATCTAAAAGAAAAGTTCCCAATATTGGGACGTGGGGAAAAAAAAAGCAATAAAAATTATAATTATATTATTATATATATAATTATATAATAACAGCAGTACTGCCTTCAGTTCATGCAGATGCTAATAAATAAAAGCTCTTTGTGGGCATCTTGATCTTTACTGCATTACAGTATGAGAATCAGGTTTTGTTTTTGTTTAGATTAATGAAAAAAATATATATATAAAGGGGGTAAATGTGCTTAAAAGTCCAAAATGTCAATGCAATTAATCATTAGCAGAAATCCTATGCGTTCTTTAAGCTAAATATGAGATATTTCTTTGCAAGATTCATCAAAAGGAAAATTGGGTTCCTGTTTTTATGCATGCATTTTATTCCAGTTTGTAAAGGGGAGATTTTTTGTGAACAGTGCCATTCATAGAGCTCAACACACACACTCACTCACTCACTCACTCACTCGGCTTAATGACCTGTATAAGGCAAAGCATAATCTCCAAAAGTAAATGCACACAAACACACACTAATTTAAAGCCGTGTTAAAATAAGCAGTAAGAGTCATGCGGGACAATGAGAGTATTTTGCATAAACCTTCACTGTCCCACATCTTGTGTGTGTGTGTGTGTGTGTGAGACGACCGACAGCACGTGAAAGCTGATATAAATAGATTTATGTATATGCGTGTACGCCGCTGCCGGCTCACACAGGCAGTCAGCACATGGTGGCCAAACAGACGGCATTGTGGGAGAAGTAGTTCAAGAGGCCAGTGGGACGTGAGGGTGGGCTCACTTTCTGTCTGTCTTTACAGTCTCAAGCCGTCGCCGGTCACATGTCTGACCACAGCACGGCCTTGCTGCCCTTCTCCACGCTGGCCACGAACACACCCGACGGAGACCAGGACACCGCATTAATGGCAGAACTACAAACACACAGAGAGAAGATGGTGAGATGGCAAGTGTGGAACAGAACGCACAATCAAAGTGTGTAGGTTTGCCGTACATCCGGCTGTAAGTATATGGAAACAGATGTTGCATTTTGGGAATAATGTACTACGAGTATGCGAGTTTGCTGTTTAAGTATGCAATATCCAAGTGTTTGTGTGAGAGAGTGTGTATGTGTGTGTGTGTGTGAGTGTGTATTATCCTGCTCACCTGTGACCCTTATCAAGAGTTTTGTCTATTTTCCCTGTTAGAACGTTCCACACGTAGAGAACACCGTCTGCAGAACCGGCCGCCACGTAACGTCCATCAGGACTGAAAGCACAAGTTAAATGTTACACACAACACGGCTTCTCAAACGGGCGTTTGCCACAGAACTAATACTAAAACACATTTAAAGAATGTATTATATAGTAGCATAAATTATGCATTTGATTATAATGTCATCAGATTCTTTGTTTACAGTGCAACTAATATATAAACTACATTAATATATTTGTCATATATTTTGTATATCTAGAGTTAAACTAATATTAACAATTGCAATACAAGACAAAATAATTTAATATTTGTAGCAGTCATGCAGCCCTATGCAATTATGTATATATAAAATTATAATATTTTAACTACACATTTAAGGCTCTCTGATGTTTGTTACACATGACCTGCTAGGAAATATATTTAATTGTATTTATATACACACACACATACATATACATATATATATATATATATATATATATATATATATATATATATATATATATATATATATATATATATATATAAAACACAATTAAATATATTTCCTAGCAGGTCATGTGTAACAAACATCAGAGAGCCTTAAATGTGCAAATGTGTAGTTCAATTATTAAAATATTTACTTAATCTCAGAGAGGCTTAAATGACATTTTACATCATTAACGCTTTTGCCCATTTATCTGTGAAATGTGTGTTAGAAATTGAGGGTTTGGCATCCAAATAAATGAAAAAAAATAAATAGAAACATCTGTGTGGCTGAAATGACCCAAATCCACCTGATTATCAGGGTTTTCTTAAGATCAGCTACGCAACTAATCATTCAGGAAACAGTCAGTTTTCAAAATGTGTATAAAGACTGAAACTCCTGCACACTGCAGCTCTCACCTGAACGTGACCCTGGTGAAGTCAGAACCGCACTTGAATCCTTGAGCACTGCAGAAATGTATACAATTTTATTAGAAATTCTGACGCATTTAAAAGTAAAAAAGTACAATAAATAAATGAACTCTTCTGCATAAAGTGCAACGCACCTGAAGGTCTGTCGCACTGCATTACTGCGCAGATCGATTATTTTCACCAGGTCATCGCGAGAGCAGGTCAGGAGTTCAGTCCGGTCGTGATTGAGGTCCAAAGACGTAACCCGTCCCAGCAGCTCCAACTCATGCACGATGCTCTCTGATCTAAACACACACACACACACACACGAACATTGAGCCACAGAACGAGACTTCCAAGACCAAGAGCACTTGATCCCAACTCTGTGTAATCAAGTCATGACTCGCCTGATGTCCCAGAAACGAACTTTCTTGTCGAAGTGTCCGCTCATCACGCACTGCTCTGTGCAGACGATGTCGTTACAGCTAGAGCCAGCAAACACCGTCTTCATGCCTGAAAGAGTTGGGTTTATCAGGTTTAGTAGGATGCCGTTTCAAGACAATTGAAAGAAAAACAAAAACAGTAGCTATTTTGATTAAATTAGTGTAAATTCTCAAAAGTAGTTCAGGCACAAAACAATAGAAGCTTGTTTCCATCAAGGGATGAAGAAAAAAAATTCAATTGTGAGTTTGTCTCAAAGTCAGGATAGCGAGACGTAATCTTGCAAAATTCTTTATTTCTCAAAATCGCAACTATATTTGAGTATTGCGACTATTTCTCAGAATCAGGACTATATTTGAGTATTGCGACTTTCTTTCTCAGAATCGTGACTATATTTGAGTATTGCGACTATTTCTCAGAATCGTGACTATATTTGAGTATTGCGACTATTTCTCAGAATCGCGATTATATTTGAGTATTGCGACTTTCTCAGAATCGCGACTATATTTGAGTATTGCGACTTTCTCAGAATCGCAACTATATTTGAGTATTGCGACTTTCTTTCTCAGAATCAGGACTATATTTGAGTATTGCGACTATTTCTCAGAATCGTGACTATATTTGAGTATTGCGACTTTCTTTCTCAGAATCAGGACTATATTTGAGTATTGCGACTATTTCTCAGAATCGTGACTATATTTGAGTATTGCGACTATTTCTCAGAATCGCGATTATATTTGAGTATTGCGACTTTCTCAGAATCGCGACTATATTTGAGTATTGCGACTTTCTCAGAATCGCAACTATATTTGAGTATTGCGACTATTTCTCAGAATCAGGACTATATTTGAGTATTGTGACTATTTCTCAGAATCAGGACTATATTTGAGTATTGCGACTATTTCTCAGAATCGTGACTATATTTGAGTATTGCGACTATTTCTCAGAATCAGGACTATATTTGAGTATTGTGACTATTTCTCAGAATCGTGACAATATTTTTGAGTATTGCGACTATTTCTCAGAATCAGGACTATATTTGAGTATTGCGACTATTTCTCAAAATCAGGACTATTTGAGTATTGCGACTATTTCTCAGAATCGTGACTATATTTGAGTATTGTGACTATTTCTCAGAATCGTGACTATATTTGAGTATTGCGACTATTTCTCAAAATCAGGACTATTTGAGTATTGCGACTATTTCTCAGAATCGTGACTATATTTGAGTATTGCGCCTATTTCTCAGAATCGTGACTATATTTGAGTATTGCGCCTATTTCTCAGAATCGTGACTATATTTGAGTATTGCGACTATTTCTCAGAATCGTGACTATATTTGAGTATTGCGACTTTCTTTCTCAGAATCGTGACTATATTTGAGTATTGCGACTATTTCTCAGAATCGTGAATATATTTGAGTATTGCGACTATTTCCCAGAATCGTGACTATATTTGAGTATTGCGCCTATTTCTCAGAATCGTGACTATATTTGAGTATTGCGCCTATTTCTCAGAATCGTGAATATATTTGAGTATTGCGCCTATTTCTCAGAATCGTGAATATATTTGAGTATTGCGCCTATTTCTCAGAATCGTGACTATATTTGAGTATTGCGACTATTTCTCAGAATCGTGACTATATTTGAGTATTGTGACTTTCTTTCTGACTATATTACTTTCTTATATTGACTATATTTGAGTATTGTGACTATTTCTCAGAATCGTGACTATATTTGAGTATTGCGACTATTTCTCAGAATCGTGACTATATTTGAGTATTGCGACTATTTCTCAGAATCGTGACTATATTTGAGTATTGCGACTATTTCTCAGAATCGTGACTATATTTGAGTATTGCGACTTTCTTTCTCAGAATCGTGACTATATTTGAGTATTGCGACTTTCTTTCTCAGAATCGTGACTATATTTGAGTATTGCGACTTTCTTTCTCAGAATCGTGACTATATTTGAGTATTGCGCCTATTTCTCAGAATCGTGACTATATTTGAGTATTGCGACTATTTCTCAGAATCAGGACTATATTTGAGTATTGTGACTATTTCTCAGAATCAGGACTATATTTGAGTATTGCGACTATTTCTCAGAATCAGGACTATATTTGAGTATTGTGACTATTTCTCAGAATCAGGACTATATTTGAGTATTGCGACTATTTCTCAGAATCGTGACTATATTTGAGTATTGCGACTATTTCTCAGAATCAGGACTATATTTGAGTATTGTGACTATTTCTCAGAATCGTGACAATATTTTTGAGTATTGCGACTATTTCTCAGAATCAGGACTATATTTGAGTATTGCGACTATTTCTCAAAATCAGGACTATTTGAGTATTGCGACTATTTCTCAGAATCGTGACTATATTTGAGTATTGTGACTATTTCTCAGAATCGTGACTATATTTGAGTATTGCGACTATTTCTCAAAATCAGGACTATTTGAGTATTGCGACTATTTCTCAGAATCGTGACTATATTTGAGTATTGCGCCTATTTCTCAGAATCGTGACTATATTTGAGTATTGCGCCTATTTCTCAGAATCGTGACTATATTTGAGTATTGCGACTATTTCTCAGAATCGTGACTATATTTGAGTATTGCGACTTTCTTTCTCAGAATCGTGACTATATTTGAGTATTGCGACTATTTCTCAGAATCGTGAATATATTTGAGTATTGCGACTATTTCCCAGAATCGTGACTATATTTGAGTATTGCGCCTATTTCTCAGAATCGTGACTATATTTGAGTATTGCGCCTATTTCTCAGAATCGTGAATATATTTGAGTATTGCGCCTATTTCTCAGAATCGTGAATATATTTGAGTATTGCGCCTATTTCTCAGAATCGTGACTATATTTGAGTATTGCGACTATTTCTCAGAATCGTGACTATATTTGAGTATTGTGACTTTCTTTCTGACTATATTACTTTCTTATATTGACTATATTTGAGTATTGTGACTATTTCTCAGAATCGTGACTATATTTGAGTATTGCGACTATTTCTCAGAATCGTGACTATATTTGAGTATTGCGACTATTTCTCAGAATCGTGACTATATTTGAGTATTGCGACTATTTCTCAGAATCGTGACTATATTTGAGTATTGCGACTTTCTTTCTCAGAATCGTGACTATATTTGAGTATTGCGACTTTCTTTCTCAGAATCGTGACTATATTTGAGTATTGCGACTTTCTTTCTCAGAATCGTGACTATATTTGAGTATTGCGCCTATTTCTCAGAATCGTGACTATATTTGAGTATTGCGACTATTTCTCAGAATCGTGACTATATTTGAGTATTGCGACTTTCTTTCTCAGAATCGTGACTATATTTGAGTATTGCGACTTTCTTTCTCAGAATCGTGACTATATTTGAGTATTGCGACTTTCTTTCTCAGAATCGTGACTATATTTGAGTATTGTGACTATTTCTCAGAATCGTGACTATATTTGAGTATTGCGACTATTTCTCAGAATCGTGACTATATTTGAGTATTGCGACTTTCTTTCTCAGAATCGTGACTATATTTGAGTATTGCGCCTATTTCTCAGAATCGTGACTATATTTGAGTATTGCGACTATTTCTCAGAATCAGGACTATATTTGAGTATTGTGACTATTTCTCAGAATCAGGACTATATTTGAGTATTGCGACTATTTCTCAGAATCAGGACTATATTTGAGTATTGTGACTATTTCTCAGAATCAGGACTATATTTGAGTATTGCGACTATTTCTCAGAATCGTGACTATATTTGAGTATTGCGACTATTTCTCAGAATCAGGACTATATTTGAGTATTGTGACTATTTCTCAGAATCGTGACAATATTTTTGAGTATTGCGACTATTTCTCAGAATCAGGACTATATTTGAGTATTGCGACTATTTCTCAAAATCAGGACTATTTGAGTATTGCGACTATTTCTCAGAATCGTGACTATATTTGAGTATTGTGACTATTTCTCAGAATCGTGACTATATTTGAGTATTGCGACTATTTCTCAAAATCAGGACTATTTGAGTATTGCGACTATTTCTCAGAATCGTGACTATATTTGAGTATTGCGCCTATTTCTCAGAATCGTGACTATATTTGAGTATTGCGCCTATTTCTCAGAATCGTGACTATATTTGAGTATTGCGACTATTTCTCAGAATCGTGACTATATTTGAGTATTGCGACTTTCTTTCTCAGAATCGTGACTATATTTGAGTATTGCGACTATTTCTCAGAATCGTGAATATATTTGAGTATTGCGACTATTTCCCAGAATCGTGACTATATTTGAGTATTGCGCCTATTTCTCAGAATCGTGACTATATTTGAGTATTGCGCCTATTTCTCAGAATCGTGAATATATTTGAGTATTGCGCCTATTTCTCAGAATCGTGAATATATTTGAGTATTGCGCCTATTTCTCAGAATCGTGACTATATTTGAGTATTGCGACTATTTCTCAGAATCGTGACTATATTTGAGTATTGTGACTTTCTTTCTGACTATATTACTTTCTTATATTGACTATATTTGAGTATTGTGACTATTTCTCAGAATCGTGACTATATTTGAGTATTGCGACTATTTCTCAGAATCGTGACTATATTTGAGTATTGCGACTATTTCTCAGAATCGTGACTATATTTGAGTATTGCGACTATTTCTCAGAATCGTGACTATATTTGAGTATTGCGACTTTCTTTCTCAGAATCGTGACTATATTTGAGTATTGCGACTTTCTTTCTCAGAATCGTGACTATATTTGAGTATTGCGACTTTCTTTCTCAGAATCGTGACTATATTTGAGTATTGCGCCTATTTCTCAGAATCGTGACTATATTTGAGTATTGCGACTATTTCTCAGAATCGTGACTATATTTGAGTATTGCGACTTTCTTTCTCAGAATCGTGACTATATTTGAGTATTGCGACTTTCTTTCTCAGAATCGTGACTATATTTGAGTATTGCGACTTTCTTTCTCAGAATCGTGACTATATTTGAGTATTGTGACTATTTCTCAGAATCGTGACTATATTTGAGTATTGCGACTATTTCTCAGAATCGTGACTATATTTGAGTATTGTGACTTTCTTTCTCAGAATCGTGACTATATTTGAGTATTGTGACTATTTCTCAGAATCGTGACTATATTTGAGTATTGTGACTATTTCTCAGAATCGTAACTATATTTGAGGATGACTATTTCTCAAAATCGCGGCTATATTTGAGTATTTCGACTATTTCTCAGAATCGTGACAATATTTGAGTATTGCGACTATTTCTCAGAATCGTGACTATATTTGAGTATTGTGACTATTTCTCAGAATCGTGACTATATTTGAGTATTGCGACTATTTCTCAGAATCGTGACTATATTTGAGTATTGCGACTTTCTTTCTCAGAATCGTGACTATATTTGAGTATTGCGCCTATTTCTCAGAATCGTGACTATATTTGAGTATTGTGACTTTCTTTCTGACTATATTACTTTCTTATATTGACTATATTTGAGTATTGTGACTATTTCTCAGAATCGTGACTATATTTGAGTATTGCGACTATTTCTCAGAATCGTGACTATATTTGAGTATTGCGACTTTCTTTCTCAGAATCGTGACTATATTTGAGTATTGTGACTATTTCTCAGAATCGTGACTATATTTGAGTATTGTGACTATTTCTCAGAATCGTAACTATATTTGAGGATGACTATTTCTCAAAATCGCGGCTATATTTGAGTATTTCGACTATTTCTCAGAATCGTGACAATATTTGAGTATTGCGACTATTTCTCAGAATCGTGACTATATTTGAGTATTGTGACTATTTCTCAGAATCGTGACTATATTTGAGTATTGCGACTATTTCTCAGAATCGTGACTATATTTGAGTATTGCGACTATTTCTCAGAATCGTGACTATATTTGAGTATTGCGACTATTTCTCAGAATCGTGACTATATTTGAGTATTGCGACTATTTCTCAGAATGGTGACTATATTTGAGTATTGCGACTATTTCTCAGAATCGTGACTATATTTGAGTATTGCGACTATTTCTCAGAATCAGGACTATATTTGAGTATTGCGACTATTTCTCAGAATCGTGACTATATTTGAGTATTGTGCCTATTTCTCAGAATCAGGACTATATTTGAGTATTTCGACTATTTCTCCGAATCGTGACAATATTTGAGTATTGCGACTTTCTCAGAATCAGGACTATATTTGAGTATTGTGACTATTTCTCAGAATCGTGACTATATTTGAGTATTGCGACTATTTCTCAAAATCACAACCTTTTTTGAATCTCGCAGCTTTTCCTCAAATCGACTTTATTTCTCAAAATTGTGACTACATTTAAGTATCGCGACTAATTCTCAGAATCACAATGATATCGGAGTATTATGACTTTCTCAGAATCGACAACGACGATGTATTTCTCAGCAGCGATATATGAAAAAAGCAAAAACAAAACTGAAAAGTCTCAATAATGTGTTTTTTTTATTCCCTGATGGAAAAAAGTTCATACAAATCAGAGAAATAATTCAACAACCAACAAGGTTAAGCAAAAGTTAAACATTTTCAAACCTTATTTTGCATCATATTCATGCATAGTGGCAATTAATAAAAAGTATAACAACAGTCTCTTACAGACTTTGCTGCGCAAGTCCCAGAGCTTGAGTGTCCGATCGTAACTGCCGGAGACGATGCGAGTGTTGTCGAGGAGAAAGCGAGCAGATAAAACCTTCCCACTGTGCCCTGTGAGTGTGTGCTTTGGGTCAAAACAACAACAATCAGTTAAACAGACATGCAAACAATTGTTTCTCATCGTAGCAGATGCATTTGAGGACAGACTCCGGTCTCAGAATGATTTGTGAGATCAGGTGACCAGCCTCTTCCACTCCCGCCCTCCTGTGTGTCGTGTTGCTGTGGGATGTTGCTGTGAGAGTCTCACTTGACTATAAAAAGACTCTCATTCAGCAGAAACATCCATAATATCAGCCGCCACGTCGAACCAGTGATGCACAACTCGAGCATGTTGGAAAAATGAGCAGGGCTGCTGGGAGGGATGTCGGGAATGGGAGGAGACCTGGACGTCAGACCTTTTACATCACATCATTGACCTTTGATCCATCAAATAAACCCTAATGAACTTTAAACATGGATGTTTACTTGCTGCATTTTATTTAATTTAGATAAAAGAAAGTGTAACTTGCATGGATCTAACACAGTAGTGCCCAAAAGTGACAGAAAAGGCACATCTTCAACCTTTATTCGATTATAATTAAGAGTTTTTGTAAGCAAATTGCATGCTTTATTTGTGAGAACGCAATGAAACATGCCAAAACATGCAGTAATAGTTAATAATGTTGCAGTCAATGCACGGTTTTTCCTGTTAGCTTTAGTTTTCCCTATTTGTTTATTTGCAAAATAACAAAAACATGTAGTTTGCCTTTTTTTATAACTACGCTTTTTAGATTAAATACTACGTTTAGTGTTTTATCCTCCACTGATATTTAAAATATTTTTCCTCATATTCTGATGGTTTAATAGAACTTGTAGGGTCATTAAAAACACTTTTGGCCACTACTGGATATAAAATGTTTGATACTTTTATTATGCATAAAAAAAGTAATCCCATCAATAATTAAATGCAAGAACGAAATGAACAATAAAGAGAATCTGAGACGCTTTATAGTCAATGTGACTTATCCAACATTATAAAAATTTACTACAGGCTTTCCTGTGTCTAACAGTAGAGAGTGGCGCTTGCAACATCAGGTCATGGGTTTGATTCCCAGGGAAAGCAAGAACTGATTAGAATATCAATGTGTTTCTTGAATGCAACGCAAGTCGCTTTGGATAAAAGCGTCTGATAAATGCATGAATGTAAATTTACAGTGAAAAGCCTGTTTGCACTGAAGTCCGTGTGTAGGTGAAGTGTGTGTTTGCAGTGAAATCCTCACCCGCAGTCTATAGTCATCAACGGTCCAGATTCTGCTCGCAAAATCATTAGAGGCGGCCAGTAGATATGTTCCCTGCAAAGCACAAACACAACAGAGAAACACTCTTCAGGTGTACTTCCTTTCACCGTCCGCTGGGATTTAGATAATGATAGACAAATGATTTTCTGTATGAAAGTATCATCTAAAGGATTTTATTGTATTTTTGTGGCTTTTAGTCTATTAGCTCGGGGTTCATCCATGTATGGGGCAAATGTATCAAAGTTAATTTAATCATAACATTAGTAACTGCATTTACTGGTTCAAAACAATAACAGCACATGTAATAGTGATGCACTGAGCTTTTAATTGATATGCGATAAAATTGACTATGAGTGAATAAATGCTCCTCAGCCATCTTCTACTGGCCATAGTGTTTTTAATGAAGTGTTTCTTTTATTCAGTAATACCTTGAGATACAAGCGTCCCGACATACGAGCATTCCGAGATACGAGCGTCCCGACATACGAGCATTCCGAGATACTTTGAGATACGAGCGTCCCGACATACGAGCATTCCGAGATACTTTGAGATACGAGCGTCCCGACATACGAGCATTCCAAGATACGAGCGTCCCAACATACGAGCATTCAGAGATACTTTGAGATACGAGCGTCCCGACATACGAGCATTCCGAGATACGAGCGTCCCGACATACGAGCGTCCCGACATACGAGCATTCCGAGATACGAGCGTCCCGACATACGAGCATTCCGAGATACGAGCGTCCCGACATACGAGCATTCAGAGATACGAGCGTCCCGACATACGAGCATTCCAAGATACGAGCGTCCCGACATACGAGCATTCCGTGATACTTTGAGATACGAGCATTCCGACATACGAGCGTCCCGAGATACGAGCGTCCCGACATACGAGCATTCAGAGATACGAGCGTCCCGACATACGAGCATTCCGTGATACGAGCGTCCCGACATACGAGCATTCCGTGATACGAGCGTCCCGACATACGAGCATTCCAAGATACGAGCGTCCCGACATACGAGCATTCCAAGATACGAGCGTCCCGACATACGAGCATTCCGTGATACTTTGAGATACGAGCATTCCGACATACGAGCGTCCCGAGATACGAGCGTCCCGACATACGAGCGTCCCGACATACGAGCGTCCCGACATACGAGCGTCCCGACATACGAGCGTCCCGACATACGAGCATTCCGAGATACTTTGAGATACGAGCAAGCCTTCAAACTGATTTTTGCTTTGAGATACAAGTAAATACTTAAGATACGAGCAGCTTACAGACGAGCACTCGGAGCCCACACTGCCTCACTCCTTCACTTCACGTGTTCCTCGACTAAAATAAGTGTTCACGCAAGCAAAAACAACAGTTGAGAGAAGATTGAGGGACTAAAATGAGCTCGCGAGATCCTGTTTTTTCACGTGCTTTTTATCTGCTCACGGACGTAAATTTCCGTGTGTGAACATCAGTTTTGCGCTCGTTTCTTTTTGGCATGGATTTTCAACCATAGTCGATCCGTACGCATCTCCTGCGAGTCTCCCGTATTGTGTATGCATTATTTACATTAGCTACATAATTCCTCCTCCGCACATGCCGTCATTAGCCGCTACTGTATCGTCTCTCGAAGGCAAAAACTCATTTTATATCACAGGAATCCTTAAATACTATAATTTTGTGTGTGTGTCTCTATCGCAATTAAAAACATGTTTTTTCCATTGTTATTAGCACTAATAAGTTTTTTTTTTTTTTTAGAGAACCGGAACGGATTAATTTTTTTCCTGTTATTTCTTATGAAAAAAATGATTTGAGATACGAGCAACTGGAGTTATGAGCTCGTCCTGGAACGGATTATGCTCGTATCTCAAGGCACTACTGTATCGTTATAGAGAGAAATTATATTGTTGGATCTTTTATCCAGCTGATGAACGATAAAAACACCGACAGCCAATCAGAATCCATCCTGCTTTTAAGAGCACAAGCATTTAAAGAGACAGACACCAAAACTGCAGCGTGAGATTAGAATAAACAGAAGATATCATCCATCAATATGGTTTTTGGTGTGAAAGGGCTTTAACTCACCGCACTATCAAACTCTATACTGGTGATTCCAGCGTTACTGCCCGTCAGCGCGCCTTTGGCTTCACATCGCCCTGAAGAAACAAACAAAACAAGCTTTTAAAACGCCACACAGACAAAACTCCACACCTTCATGCATCCTTGCTCCAAGAGGAAGCAGAAAAGCTGCAGTTGCTTCACTAAACCTTGTGAAACAGAGCTGGCGTAACGCACAATCTGCCCAGTTTCCTCTATGAAAGACAGAAGGCCTCAGCTTGAAAACTTGAGATCATAAGCCTGTCAAACGATCTCCTTCAGTCCGGCCCTCTTGCGTGACTCGTTTCTGTCGGACGCCGCCGTCGAGGTCTTATTATTCTCGAAAAGACTCAAATGCAGCAAAAACATCCATAATATCAGCCGCCACTTTAACCAGCGATGCACAGCTAGAGCATGCTGGGAAAGAGCTGAACAGGGGCTGCTGAGAGGGACAGAGACTGGAAGGAGACGAGGCTTCGGACCTTTTACATCTCATCACTGACCTTTGAACTCTAGATCAAGTGTGAATGATTGTGCATGTGTACCGTACCGGATACGACCTCCCAGAGCTTCACCCGGCGGTCCATTCCTCCCGTGGCGAGCAGACGGGAACCAGGACTGAACCTCACGGCGTTCACTTCCCCATCGTGAGCGTCCTGCACACAAACACAAACAATCAAGAGCTTTACGCATCTGCTTTCACAAACTACAATTAAACATTTGAGATTAAATATGTAGGTAAACCTCATTAATATTGGGAAACATCATTATAATTTAAAAGAATGGCTATTTATGCAAACTTGCTTTTAAATTTTAAAGGATAAAGGAGTTTTTCCATGTTTGTTTTTAAAGGTCTCAGCTTGAAAACTTGAGATCATGCACCAGTTTCACGTCGTCCTCCCGTCCGGCCCTCCTTTATGTTGGATTTGTGTCGGACGCTGCCGTCAGAGACTCGCATAACTCTCTAAAAGACCCTTATTCAGCAAGAACGTCCATAAGATATCAACCGCCACCTCAAACCAGCGGTGCACAGCTACAGCATGCTGGGAAAGGGAAGAGGGGCTGCTGGGAGGAGCAGGAGGACCGGGAGGAGACCTGGACATCAGACCTTTTACATCACATCATTGACCTCTGAACCCTGACCTCTGAGGATGCGTGACAGTGATACTCACAAAGACGTGCAGCGCAGTGGAGGGGACGCGGACGTCAGCGCACGCCGACGGCACTTCTGCGGCTTCAGGAGACGAGACGAACGAGTTCACAGAGCGCCGCCTTCTGAGGGAAGAGAGCATGTGCGTCACGCGCCGTTCAACTCATGCTTCTCACAACACGTCATGTTTATAAAGACGGTCATTCATGGACCGAAGCGTCTATAACCATCTGTAACACCGATTGCAGCACGGCAACATTCTGCACAAATGTAAAACATCTCTATGACGTGCAAATAAACAAAACTCTGATGCAAAGAAGACAATTTAAACCTGTGTACAGCACATTTGGGTGGGAGACAAAGATTATGTGTAAAATACGCACAAAAATTTGCTTATATATACACACACATTTACATATATAAATAATCAATAGTGAATTATTATATTTTAATAATGTTACTTAAACTAAAGCACGTGTAAATTGCAATTTAAAAAGCTAACTACATACAAGTAAATATTAATGACAATGTCTAAAATAAACAATTGTTTATCTGTTGGTTTTTGAAAATTGATGCGATTTAATAAATGAAAAAGCCCCTCAAAATATTTACTATATATATATATATATATTTATTTATAATTTATAAATATATATATTTAATTTTATATAAATATATTTCTAAAGATATATATATATATATATATAGAGAGAGAGAGAGAGAGAGAGAGAGAGAGAGAGAGAGAGAGAGAGAAGAGACACCCAGATCAATAGATGGATATATAAATATATAATAGAAAATATTGAAATCTAGACAAGAAATCGATTTTTGGTCAGGATCTTGTATCATCCAGCACATCTCAAATTAAGAAATGAAAAGCTACACAGTCCATCAGTTTGGGTTAAAAGATCTGCTGCCAAACATTTAACATGCTGGAAACAATCATCACATCAATGACTCTTAAACATTTACCAATTAAAATCCAAACAGCGACAGCAGTGCATATGATTAATGACAATTCATGTATAAAACACACACAAATGATTCTCTCTCCGTTTCTGAAATTGAATAATTGTAAAACCAGAATATAGACCCAAATAATTACATATAAAAGTCAGTTTGCAACATCAAGGTCATGGGTTCGATTCCCAGGAACTGATTAGAATGTCAATGTGTTTCTTGAATGCGATGCAAGTCTGACAAATGCAAAAGTGCTTTTTTTGTTTATTAAATCCCTAAAAATTCTAAATTTAGTTGCTTAGTTGAGCTTTATATTGCCATACGATTCAGGGACGAACGCACAATTAACCCAGACATTATCTGATCATTCCTGAGGTCGTTTCCTCAATGAATCCCATCCACTCCCTCTACATTAGCAATGCAACACCAATATAAAATGCATTCATTCCTACCAGCTCATTATTTCAACCTGGGGAAGATAAATAAATAAATAAATAATTCACCCACCCAGCTCAAACTCACACACACACACACCTACACACACAGCAAACGAGCAGCCACACGTAAACACATCCACAAAGAGAGGGAAAACAGGAGGCATTCACAACAGTTACCCACAATTCATTAGCATGCGTCTGGGTTCACCTCAGCAGTGCTACGAGAGTATCACACACACACACACACACACCGTGCATCACCTGGAGTCAGACGGGACGAAACCAGGATGGACAGAATCAGACAAGCTGCAGACAGAGAGAGTGTAGAATGAGAAACACACACACACACGTTTAATGAGAATAGGGATGAAACTGTTACTGGTTTGACGACAAACCACAGTAAATTCCCTACGGTAAATATTAGCGGCTGCATCATATTGTAATTATGGTGATTTGAAAAGATCTTGCGATTCTTAAAGTGACAGCAGCCGTCCGAGTTCATGTTAATCCAACAACACGAGACAGAAACACTCACCGATCCTGCCTGAATTACATCAGATTATCTAGTTTCTGTATCTGAATAATCATGTTAGACCTGCTTAAACTCACAGCACTGTTTCTTTCATCGAGATCTTTCTTCTATTCACTTCATTTGTGCTTGTATTTATTTGTTCTTATTTTATGACTGACTTTAATCATGATTTTATTCAATCATTTTTAAACTTAGTTACATCAACAACAACAACAAAAAATGCACAATGCTGCAAATTTAATCTGTTATTTGTTGAGTTTTGATATAAAATTTGGTGAAAGGATTTCAGTGTTAATTAGTGCTTATTAAATATTGATAATCGTGATCACTTTGTCGCTATAATTGTGATATGAAAGTTTCATCTCTAAATGAGACACACACACACACTCTTACAAAAAAAACATGTCCAGGAAATATTTTGGGACCATCGATGGGTTTTGCCTCGTGGCAGAAGATCTGCGGCTCAAATATGACCTGGATCTCTCACACTCACCAAGAGTACAGAACGAAGAAGGAAAGAAACACACACACACACACACACTGAAACATACCCCAGGATATTAGTGAGGGAATCCAGCAGTCCACTTGGAGGAGGAGGAGGAGGCTGAGACACTCTTCTGCTGAAAACACACACACACACACACACGCTGAAATCTGTGCTTATGTGCGAGTGAGTGTGTGAGTAAAAGAGTGAGAGTGTGTGAGTGTAAAAGTCTGTGTAAGCATGAGTGAGTGTGTATAAAAGTGTGAGTGAAGGTGTGTGTGTGAGTGTGTGAGAGTGAGTGAGTAAACATGTTGAGTCTGTAAAAAAGTGAGTCAGTTTGTATGTGTTCAGTAAATGAGTGTGTAAGAATGAGTGTATGCCTGAGTGGGTGTTGTGTGTGTGTGTGTAAGTGAGGGAGTGGAGAGTGTGTGTGTGTTTACCTGGGTGTGCGACTGGGTTGTTTGCTTGGTGATGTTTCACTCGTTGCCTTCCCAGCATCCTCTGACAGAACTTCAATATCATCATCTCTAGACCAATCAGACGCCATACAATGAGTTTATGATTTAACAGGATTAACAACATTATATTTGACATAAAAGGATAATACACTGCATTTATACGGTTAGAAACAATACGCCCTCATAAAGGTAAACTCTACCTCTACTCCCCCAACAAAGGGTAAACAGTCTTTTATTGTGAAATATCTGCCACTGATTCTCAATCAGTGATGTCACCGTTAACTAAGACTATTAAACATGTTGGTACTTAAACTTGCTGCCTAAAAACAATTAAAAATATCCCTTATAGTTGCAGATTTCCTCTAGACAGACCCTGAATTCACATTTATCAGCTGCTTTTATCATTGCATTCAAGAAACACATTGACATTATAATCAGTTCTTGCTTTCCCTGGGAATCGAACCCATGACCTTGATGTTGCAAGCGCTGCTCTCTACTGTTAGACACACAGGAAAGCTTAAAGAAAGAATTGAAACCAAGATAAAATGCTTTAAGAACAAACTCACTGGTCAACAGGAAGAGGTTCCTTCGCTGCGTCCGCCAACTCCTTCTGAAGCTTCGCTTGCCTGCGCCTGCGACGACATCCAAGTGTTAAACACCGCACACTCACACACATTTAAACTCTGCAGAAACACCCAGACACTTTCAAGCAGCCAATCAGGTGCAGAATCATGACGAGCTTACGGAGAGTCAGGAAATGAGCCGCTTTATTCAGCACAGAAACTGAAGGGCGGCGGCCATTGTTTCTCAACGACCCTTAACGACTGAGCAATTAATCAGTGAGACTGAGAACGAGGGTCAGATCACACGCATATGGGCCGTTAACGACTCCTGTACATGGAGAGCTGACGACTCGTTTCACTTCAGAATCACTTTTCTTTTGGGAGACAAAAACTCCATTGATCTGACCTTTGACACGCTCTTTGAAAGGTCATATCTTTCACTTTAAACGCTGTTTCTGACCTGGTGTCCTTCTCGTTCTCAGCGTTGAGTCGGTTGGCCTCCTGGGCCTTCTCCGCCATCCAGCGCGTCACCAGCTCCTGATTGTCCTCCATGGTTTTCCGCAGCTTCTCCTCCAGAGCGCTGAAGGTGATCTGAAGGGCGTCGTACTCGTCTCGCAGCGTCTGATTGACTCGCTCCAAATCCGCCAGAGAGTTCCGGAGGTCCCGACACTCCCCTTCCAGACGGGAGATCTGCTGCTGATACTCCAACATCCTGAACACATGCACAGAAACTGTTCATATGATCTCAAAATGTGACTGTAAAGACGATCTTGGCATTTCCACACGGGTGTGAACCCATTAAGCTTTACTTCTCGTCTTGTTACATAAGAGAAATCAAACTCAAAACTACTTTAGACATAGTCACGTTCCAAAAAACATGAATTCTGTCAAGAGTAATTATAGTACAGTAATGCCTTGAGATACGAGCGTCCCGACATACGAGCATTCAGAGAAACGAGCGTCCCGACATACGAGCATTCAGAGATACGAGCGTCCCGACATACGAGCATTCAGAGAAACGAGCGTCCCGACATACGAGCATTCAGAGAAACGAGCGTCCCGACATACGAGCATTCAGAGAAACGAGCGTCCCGACATACGAGCATTCAGAGATACGAGCGTCCCGACATACGAGCATTCAGAGATACGAGCGTCCCGACATACGAGCATTCAGAGATACGAGCGTCCCGACATACGAGCATTCAGAGAAACGAGCGTCCCGACATACGAGCATTCAGAGAAACGAGCGTCCCGACATACGAGCATTCAGAGAAACGAGCGTCCCGACATACGAGCATTCAGAGAAACGAGCGTCCCGACATACGAGCATTCAGAGAAACGAGCGTCCCGACATACGAGCATTCAGAGAAACGAGCGTCCCGACATACGAGCATTCAGAGAAACGAGCGTCCCGACATACGAGCATTCAGAGAAACGAGCGTCCCGACATACGAGCATTCAGAGAAACGAGCGTCCCGACATACGAGCATTCAGAGAAACGAGCGTCCCGACATACGAGCATTCTGAGATACGAGCGTCCCGACATACGAGCATTCAGAGATACGAGCATTCAGAGATACGAGCGTCCCGACATACGAGCATTCTGAGATACGAGCATTCAGAGATACGAGCGTCCCGACATACGAGCGTTCTGAGATACGAGCATTCAGAGATACGAGCGTCCTGAGATACGAGCATTCAGAGATACGAGCGTCCTGAGATACGAGCATTCAGAGATACGAGCGTCCTGAGATACGAGCGTCCTGAGATACGAGCGTCCTGAGATACGAGCGTCCTGAGATACGAGCATTCAGAGAAACGAGCGTCCCGACATACGAGCATTCAGAGAAACGAGCGTCCCGACATACGAGCATTCAGAGAAACGAGCGTCCCGACATACGAGCATTCTGAGATACGAGCGTCCCGACATACGAGCATTCAGAGATACGAGCATTCAGAGATACGAGCGTCCCGACATACGAGCATTCTGAGATACGAGCATTCAGAGATACGAGCGTCCCGACATACGAGCGTTCTGAGATACGAGCATTCAGAGATACGAGCGTCCTGAGATACGAGCATTCAGAGATACGAGCGTCCTGAGATACGAGCATTCAGAGATACGAGCGTCCTGAGATACGAGCGTCCTGAGATACGAGCGTCCTGAGATACGAGCGTCCTGAGATACGAGCGTCCCGAGATACGAGCATTCGGAGATACGAGCGTCCCGACATACGAGCATTCGGAGATACGAGCGTCCCGACATACGAGCATTCGGAGATACGAGCGTCCCGACATACGAGCATTCGGAGATACGAGCGTCCCGACATACGAGCATTCAGAGATACGAGCGTCCCGACATACGAGCATTCAGAGATACGAGCGTCCCGACATACGAGCATTCAGAGATACGAGCGTCCCGACATACGAGCATTCAGAGATACGAGCGTCCCGACATACGAGCATTCAGAGATACGAGCGTCCCGACATACGAGCATTCAGAGATACGAGCGTCCCGACATACGAGCATTCAGAGATACGAGCGTCCCGACATACGAGCATTCAGAGATACGAGCGTCCCGACATACGAGCATTCAGAGATACGAGCGTCCCGACATACGAGCATTCAGAGATACGAGCGTCCCGACATACGAGCATTCAGAGATACGAGCGTCCCGACATACGAGCATTCAGAGATACGAGCGTCCCGACATACGAGCATTCAGAGATACGAGCGTCCCGACATACGAGCATTCAGAGATACGAGCGTCCCGACATACGAGCATTCAGAGATACGAGCGTCCCGACATACGAGCATTCAGAGATACGAGCGTCCCGACATACGAGCATTCAGAGATACGAGCGTCCCGACATACGAGCATTCAGAGATACGAGCGTCCCGACATACGAGGATTCTGAGATACGAGCAAGCCTTCCAAGACATTTTGCTTTGAGATACGAGTAAATATTTGAGATACGAGCAGCTTACAGGAGTTCGAGCACTCGCAGCCCACGCCGCCTCACTCGTTCACTTCACACGTTTCCCTGTTAGTTCTTAGGGGAAAAAATTATTTGAGATACGAGCTCATCCTATGCTCTTATCTCAAGGTATCACTGCACATTCACATTCATGCATTTATCAGACGCTTTTATCCAAAGCGACTTGCATTGCATTCAAGAAACACATTGACATTCTAATCAATCCTTGCTTTCCCTGGGAATCAAACCCATGACCTTGATGTTGCAAGCGCTAGCTCTACTGTTTGAGACACAGGAAAGCACATCTCTATATATAATGTTAAACAGTTATTATATGCAATTTTTTACGCATACATATAGTAGTATAGACTATATAAAAAAAATATTTTGTTTATTTCGTCTCAAAATGTAACTATATTAATCGCCCAGCTCTTTACATAGATGAATATATATGCATGTGCAGCTTTATCTTTGCATACAGATGAAGGTATAAAGCAAAATTCAACTTGAATGTTTATATAATTGCAAAGTGCAACTATTATTGCATAACACTAGATGCAACTATAAGGGATTTTTACTTATAATACGATATCATGAGCATCATGATTTAATATAAAACTACTCTAAAAACAATGTGCATTTTTCATCTAACTCTGCCTTGACGCATATAAATCATTATTGTGGTGATAAATATAATAAACTCACTTGGCTTCGTTACTCTGGATCTCTTTGTCTTTCTGCTGAATCTGGTTGTTTAGTTCAATCACATTCTGAGCCAACTGCAAAAAAACGCAAAGAAAAGACATTTTAAAAACAAAATAGATTGATTTGAATCCTGTATAAACCTATAATAAACAGCAATATTTACTAAATCACATACTGTATATGAATAATGCCAATTCAAATCACAGAATGTGAGTTAATAGATTAATGAAAAGGATGGTCATAAACTTCTCTTCAGTCCAAAGCCTCTGGCACTTCTGCGTCACAGGGCTGTGAAGCGTCTCATGACTGCGAGAAGCTGCTGAACATGCGGTCGTAACAGAGCGACGCTCACCTCTCCTCGTTTCTTGTGCAGCTCCGTCAGCTCCTCCTGATGCCGGATTCTCATCTGAGCCATTTCCTGCTGCAGCGAGTCACTGCGGGCGCCGTCAACACCCGGACTACACACACACACACACACACACGTTAGTTTCAGCAGGACACGGCATAGATCAGGTTAATGATATTTTCTATGGCCTAATCGAAGCCCAACTCCCAAAACTAAACCGTAAAACACTAGACTAACACATGTATAAGCCGTTGTAACTGCAGTGGATCAGTAAATTGCCTTCACTAGTTGCTTGTCATTATATTTCACACTATAAATGAGGACATTTGACCCTTACAAGTTATACAGCCAAACCTACACACACAAATTCTCTCTCACTCTTTCACACGCTCACTCTCTCTATATCACTCACTATCTCACACTCTCTCTCTCTCTCAGACACACAAATTCTCTCTCACTCTCTCTATATCACTCACTATCTCTCACACACACACACTCCACTCGCTTACTCTCTCTTTCACACGCTAACAATCTCTATATCACTCACTATCTCACACACTCCCTCCCTCTCTCTCTCTCTGACACACAAATTCACTCTTACACACAAATTCCCTCTCACTCTCTCAATATATCACTCACTATCTCACATACACTCACTCTCTCTCTCTCTCTCTCTCTCACACACACACACACACACACACACTCCACTTGCTTACTCTCTTTCACACACACACACACACACACTCTCTCTCTCTCTCTCTCTCACACACACACACACTTTGGCCCCGTTTACACCTGGTATTAAGATGCATTTGGTGGATCGGATCACAAGTACACGACATCAGTTAACTGTAAACGGGTCACTTCTTGAGCTTGTTCTCTTTCCATCACTTGTAGACGTAGTCAAAAACACGTTCAAACAGCCACTAAAAGACCGTCTTTTCTTAGTTTACTGCCCGAACGCATGAACATTATGGGAAGCGAGGGAACCAGATGGGATTTAAACTGTCGGCTGAAGACACAAGTTTGGTTTGAAGAGGAAACGCATTTTTTCTCTCCATTCCTGATGTCTCACACACACTCACAGCGTTCGGCAGATCTTTTGACTTAATGCCGTTTTCTCCATCGTCACGTTATTTTGTCCATTAGATCTAAAGCTCATAGATCCGGCCCTCGAAGAAATCAGGATGAAAGTGGATAAAAGAGACGGATTAAAACACCAGGTGTAAACGAGTGTGTGTCTCCTTCATCCGATCGACCAAAACGCATCTCAACTCCAGAGTAAACATCTCCATTTGTCATATTCTGTTCCTTTTTTGTTCTGATAATGCCATTTTGTTTCCTCTTCATGTAACGTTCTTCTCACGACACGTTCTTCCTCCTCCTTTATGTTACAACAGATGGAAATAAAGTACCTGAGGTCGTGTCTGTTCTGATGCTCATACTTGTCGGTCTGGAGGCGTTCAGAAAAAACAACTTGCAGATCAGACCTCTCCAGCAGCCGGTTATCTGCAGACAGAGAGAAATGAGTGCGTACTGAAATATGATTTAGTAGGAAAACAAACAATGTATACCAGAAGTGACATCATGTGCACGAGAGACAGATGTACGGCAAGCCAAATCAACTCAATGCAATAATGCACATCAGCAACAAGCAAATCAAACAAAAACTAAAATACAAAAATATATTCCAGCACACTTAACAAGAGAGGAAGAGTGTGTCTTACACTGGTGAATGATCTCCTCAAAGGCCTGACGCTGAACTCTGTCTCTCTGTTTCAGCTGCTCGACAACGTGACGTTTCCACAAACACCCGACTCCACGTCCAGCCATCTCCTCCTGCACACACACACACACACACAGAGAGAAGGAGAGAGAGACACACACACACAGAGAAGGAGAGAGAGACACACACAGAGAAGGAGAGAGAGAGAGAGACACACACAGAGAAGGAGAGAGAGAGAGAGAGACACACAGAGAGAGAGAGAGAGAGAGAGAGAGAGAGAGAGACATACACACACACACACACACACACACACGCAAGTGTTTCTTAATTCAGAGCACGTTCACCCCACAGGGAAAAGAGGAACATCTCTCCTCGACGCAGGAGGAAGCGACTCAAGATCAACCACAAGAAAATGAAATGTGTAGTCATAGTTTGAGCTTAAATTACTGCAATAAACACAGATTACAGAGAATTACTCTAAACCAGGGCTTCTCAATCTCTCTATTCATAATGCAATTTCATTATCTGCTTTTGTCATATTAGTGGTTTGTTTTAAATACTGCTATTTAGGTTTACAGTAATTGATTTTTATTTCCAGTTAATAACATTTATCAATAACCCAGGGCTAACGTGAATCCCAAATCAATAACCCGGGGCTAACGTGAATCAGATGAGATCTGCCAAGTCATAACAGCTGCAGGATGGAAATAAACCTATAGCATGATGCTGAATCACGTGCGTAAAGACATTTATAAATACAATTAAACATAAAACAGCACAGAAAATATAAATAATAATAGTACGAGGACGAAACCTGACAGATCTCAGAGTAAATTAAACGGCTCTTTTGTCCAATAACGCAATAAACAAACACCATAAGGTGTAATCTGATTAAAACCCGCGCCATTATTCAAAAATAACCAGACGTTGTTATGAATTTGTGTTAATTTAATGCGCTGTATAAGATCTGCACTGGCTAATCGCTGCACTTGACTTTCACTTTCAATAAACAACAGGTTTACTTTACCTCACCGCATCTAAACGCGTCCTCGCTTTTTCGGATGGCTTCTTCTTAACGATAAGAAATAATTAATCCGTCTAGTAACAGCCGAACCGTGTCGTTTAAGGTTTATTAGGACAGGTTTCACGCTAACCCACTCCAGACTGAAGGATCACGGACGCCATTTTGGCTCGACGGACATCTGTTTCCTGCTGCGCCGTCGCATGCGTGTGACGTAATGACCGCGTGCGCGTTTTTACTTTCAAACACAAAATTTATTTGAAACCTTCATGGCTCATGAATAAACGAAAAGAGCAAATACTTAATATATAAATAGGGAAATTATTTATATATATATATATGTATTTTTTTATATAGAGTGCTTTATTTGGTTATTTTTTTAAGAACCAAATAATAACGTTCCCCAGAACGTCGCAGGTAGCTTATTATTATTATTATTATTTTTTTTTAACTAAAACTAAAATCACTTTTACAGAACGTCCCCTAGTGGTTATTTTTAGGTTATTATTCAATGGCCATCTAAAATAGCCATCCAATTAAAATCCAACCTTATTGATAAAATATTACTCCAGGGTTAAAGCACAGAACTGTCGGTACTGCGCGCCTCTGATGTGCACGCGCTTCTCCTGCCTTCAAAGAAAGCCGCGCGCGCGTAATTTAAAAATTAACGGTCATTTAGTATTACTGGCTAACTGACTAAACCATTAATGTTCATTTAGTTTTACTTGCTAATTGATTAAACGTCATAACCGGTCATTTCATTTTACTGGCTAACTGACTAAACATCATTAATGGCCATCTCTTTTTACTGGCAAGCTGACTAAATATTATTAAAGGCCATCTACTTTTTTACCGACTAACTATCAAAACATTATTAACTGCCATCTATTTTTTTTACTGGCTAACTGACAAAACATTATTAACGATGATCTCTTTTTACTGGCTAACTGACAAAACATTATTAACGGCCATCTCTTTTTACTGGCTAACTGACAAAACATTAAATTAAACTTTTTTGCTCATTTGCTGCATACAATACTGTAAGGCCATCTAGTGGCAAGTGTCATGAAATATAATGTTATATTATTTGTTTTCCCCAAGAGGTCGTCAGAGATGCAATGTGAGTTTAAATTGGAAGAATGTGGTTAAACTATTTGTTTATTATTTATTTATAAAATATAAAGATAAATTAAATAAAAAATGACACAAAATTTCTCCCAAAAAAAGCATTAAAAAACAACCAAATATTATCAAAATTAAATGAAATAAACATTCTGGACCAAAACAAATAAATAAATAAAAGTATAATTTTATCTTACCGAGTCATTCTGACCTGCGAGGAAAGGATTTGTTACAAAGTGCTGGTTCAATTTTGTAACTCTTGACTATAAAAGATTTTACTTTTATTTTTTACATTTAAGAATTTTCAAGAGACAACAAGAGTTATTAATGTATTGTTTTACAAAACTTTATTGTCAACTCAAGGTCTATCAAAAAGGAGCCAGAGTAAATTTCAGATACTGGGACAAACTAAACTTTCTTAACGTCATTTTTGTATCAAAATAAATCAACGAGATCCTTACAATCCACACACATTTTAAAACAAAACCATTCAATAATCAGCAGTAAAACTGCGAAAGACGCCTCTCAGGTTTGACTGCAAAACATTAAATAAAAAACTGTCTGCACAACTGCAAAACTTCACAGAATTGTTTTATTCACATGAGACACACATATAAAAGCAATTTCCCAAAAAAGGATGAGCTTTACAAAACACCAGAACAGACCATGTAACATTTATATAACATACTAAAATGATGCATAACAATTTACATGAGAAAAATGTGTTATAGTCAACATGAAACATGAAAACAAATGTACAGCTGGGAACTGATTTGATATCGAAATAGTCGGAATTATATTTTTTGCTGACATCAGCCATCAGAAAGATTAAATTCTGATGCAAGATTATGATGAAATCATTATGAAATCAGTGCAGATGAAAACAGTTATTTTAACCCTTTCAGCACTGAGTTGTTTTTTTCAGAGCAACATGCACAAAAATAAAGTCTCATAACTACCTCGAAAGGGAGGTATTATTTGATAGAAAACTTTATAAAAAATAATAAATTTGGACATTGCTGATAAACTCGTTAAGAGTTGATCAAAATGATTAAATGCATTAAAAAAACGAGTTTCTACGTTTTAAAATGATACCTATATTGTGTGGTACACTTTCATAATATTTTAAATTGTTTTCTTTTTTTATTGTATTTCTGATCAAATTAAATGCACTGTAAATGGTATAAAGCGGTAACGTATGTATAATATTACTATAAGGGCAATACCACTGAATTATTTTAAGAACATTGGGGAACTGACTTTAAGATGCAAGCACTAAAAAGGGAAAGGCCTCAGACATAAGCTTTGGAGATGGTGTTATCCGACGGCGCTGATCTGTAGATCTTCTGCGGCTGTGAGGCGCTGTAGTTATAGCTGTGACCCCTGAGAGAGAGAATGAAGAAAGGCATGACGGCTGTTTGTCACAGATGTGATGGAGATTGTGTGCGGTGTCTGGAGACTCACCGTGTTTGTGCAGGTGCTGAACTCTTAAAGGACATACAGAGGATTCCTCCTCCCAATATGGCGAGAGCTCCTGCCGCCCAGCCCAGATACAGACCCACTCCCAGCTCGTACCTGCACACGCAACACCAGTGATTTACATTCAACGCCAAGACACTTCATGCCCTAAAGTGTGTGTATGCGGGTGGTTACCTTATAAAGCCGACTGTATCATACTTGATATGCAATTTCATGATCAACATGATCAAAACTTCATGCATTGCTAGAATGAGGCAGCACTTTGCAAGCCTGAATTAACATGTTTTAGCACATTGCTAACATAAATTATAGTACTAACACGTTTTAACGCATTGCTAGCGTGAGGTAGCACTTTGCTAGCCTGAATTAACATGTTTTAGCACATTGCTAACATAAATTATAGTACTAACACGTTTTAACGCATTGTTAGCGTGAGGTAGCACTTTGCTAGCCTGAATTAACATGTTTTAGCACATTGCTAACATAAATTATAGTACTAACACGTTTTAACACATTGCTAGCGTGAGGTAGCACTTTGCTAGCCTGAATTAACATGTTTTAGCACATTGCTAACATAAATTATAGTACTAACACGTTTTAACGCATTGCTAGCGTGAGGTAGCACTTTGCTAGCCTGAATTAACATGTTTTAGCACATTGCTAACATAAATTATAGTACTAACACGTTTTAACGCATTGTTAGCGTGAGGTAGTACTTTGCTAGCCTGAATTAACATGTTTTAGCACATTGCTAACATAAATTATAGTACTAACACGTTTTAACGCATTGTTAGCGTGAGGTAGCACTTTGCTAGCCTGAATTAACATGTTTTAGCACATTGCTAACATAAATTATAGTACTAACACGTTTTAATGCATTGTTAGCGTGAGGCAGCACTTTGCTAGCCTGAATTAACATGTTTTAGCACATTGCTAACATAAATTATAGTACTAACACGTTTTAACGCATTGCTAGCGTGAGGTAGCACTTTGCTAGCCTGAATTAACATGTTTTAGCACATTGCTAACATAAATTATAGTACTAACACGTTTTAACACATTGCTAGCGTGAGGTAGCACTTTGCTAGCCTGAATTAACATGTTTTAGCACATTGCTAACATAAATTATAGTACTAACACGTTTTAACGCATTGCTAGCGTGAGGTAGCACTTTGCTAGCCTGAATTAACATGTTTTAGCACATTGCTAACATAAATTATAGTACTAACACGTTTTAACGCATTGTTAGCGTGAGGTAGTACTTTGCTAGCCTGAATTAACATGTTTTAGCACATTGCTAACATAAATTATAGTACTAACACGTTTTAACGCATTGTTAGCGTGAGGTAGTACTTTGCTAGCCTGAATTAACATGTTTTAGCACATTGCTAACATAAATTATAGTACTAACACGTTTTAACGCATTGTTAGCGTGAGGTAGCACTTTGCTAGCCTGAATTAACATGTTTTAGCACATTGCTAACATAAATTATAGTACTAACACGTTTTAATGCATTGTTAGCGTGAGGTAGCACTTTGCTAGCCTGAATTAACATGTTTTAGCACATTGCTAACATAAATTATAGTACTAACACGTTTTAACGCATTGCTAGCGTGAGGTAGCACTTTGCTAGCCTGAATTAACATGTTTTAGCACATTGCTAACATAAATTATAGTACTAACACGTTTTAACGCATTGTTAGCGTGAGTTAGCACTTTGCTAGCCTGAATTAACATGTTTTAGCACATTGCTAACATAAATTATAGTACTAACACGTTTTAACGCATTGTTAGCGTGAGGTAGTACTTTGCTAGCCTGAATTAACATGTTTTAGCACATTGCTAAAATAAATTATAGTACTAACACGTTTTAACGCATTGCTAGCGTGAGGTAGCACTTTGCTAGCCTGAATTAACATGTTTTAGCACATTGCTAACATAAATTATAGTACTAACACGTTTTAACGCATTGCTAGCGTGAGGTAGCACTTTGCTAGCCTGAATTAACATGTTTTAGCACATTGCTAACATAAATTATAGTACTAACACGTTTTAATGCATTGTTAGCGTGAGTTAGCACTTTGCTAGCCTGAATTAACATGTTTTAGCACATTGCTAACATAAATTATAGTACTAACACGTTTTAACGCATTGTTAGCGTGAGGTAGTACTTTGCTAGCCTGAATTAACATGTTTTAGCACATTGCTAAAATAAATTATAGTACTAACACGTTTTAACGCATTGCTAGCGTGAGGTAGCACTTTGCTAGCCTGAATTAACATGTTTTAGCACATTGCTAACATAAATTATAGTACTAACACGTTTTAACGCATTGTTAGCGTGAGGTAGTACTTTGCTAGCCTGAATTAACATATTTTAGCACATTGCTAACATAAATTATAGTACTAACACGTTTTAACGCATTGCTAGCGTGAGGTAGCACTTTGCTAGCCTGAATTAACATGTTTTAGCACATTGCTAACATAAATTATAGTACTAACACGTTTTAACGCATTGTTAGCGTGAGGTAGTACTTTGCTAGCCTGAATTAACATGTTTTAGCACATTGCTAACATAAATTATAGTACTAACACGTTTTAACGCATTGTTAGCGTGAGGTAGTACTTTGCTAGCCTGAATTAACATGTTTTAGCACATTGCTAACATAAATTATAGTACTAACACGTTTTAACGCATTGTTAGCGTGAGGTAGTACTTTGCTAGCCTGAATTAACATGTTTTAGCACATTGCTAACATAAATTATAGTACTAACACGTTTTAACGCATTGCTAGCGTGAGGCAGCACTTTGCAAGCCTGAATTAACATGTTTTAGCACATTGTTAACATAAATTATAGTACTAACACGTTTTAACGCATTGCTAGCGTGAGGTATTACTTTGCTAGCCTGAATTAACATGTTTTAGCACATTGCTAACATAAATTATAGTACTAACACGTTTTAATGCATTGTTAGCGTGAGGTAGCACTTTGCTAGCCTGAATTAACATGTTTTAGCACATTGCTAACATAAATTATAGTACTAACACGTTTTAACGCATTGCTAGCGTGAGGTAGCACTTTGCTAACCTGAATTAACATGTTTTAGCACATTGCTAACATAAATTATAGTACTAACACGTTTTAATGCATTGTTAGCGTGAGGTAGCACTTTGCTAGCCTGAATTAACATGTTTTAGCACATTGCTAACATAAATTATAGTACTAACACGTTTTAACGCATTGTTAGCGTGAGGTAGTACTTTGCTAGCCTGAATTAACATGTTTTAGCACATTGCTAACATAAATTATAGTACTAACACGTTTTAACGCATTGCTAGCGTGAGGTAGCACTTTGCTAGCCTGAATTAACATGTTTTAGCACATTGCTAACATAAATTATAGTACTAACACGTTTTAACGCATTGTTAGCGTGAGGTAGTACTTTGCTAGCCTGAATTAACATGTTTTAGCACATTGCTAACATAAATTATAGTACTAACACGTTTTAACGCATTGTTAGCGTGAGTTAGCACTTTGCTAGCCTGAATTAACATGTTTTAGCACATTGCTAACATAAATTATAGTACTAACACGTTTTAACGCATTGTTAGCGTGAGGTAGTACTTTGCTAGCCTGAATTAACATGTTTTAGCACATTGCTAACATAAATTATAGTACTAACACGTTTTAACGCATTGCTAGCGTGAGGTATTACTTTGCTAGCCTGAATTAACATGTTTTAGCACATTGCTAACATAAATTATAGTACTAACACGTTTTAATGCATTGTTAGCGTGAGGTAGCACTTTGCTAGCCTGAATTAACATGTTTTAGCACATTGCTAACATAAATTATAGTACTAACACGTTTTAACGCATTGCTAGCGTGAGGTAGCACTTTGCTAACCTGAATTAACATGTTTTAGCACATTGCTAACATAAATTATAGTACTAACACGTTTTAATGCATTGTTAGCGTGAGGTAGCACTTTGCTAGCCTGAATTAACATGTTTTAGCACATTGCTAACATAAATTATAGTACTAACACGTTTTAACGCATTGTTAGCGTGAGGTAGTACTTGGCTAGCCTGAATTAACATGTTTTAGCACATTGCTAACATAAATTATAGTACTAACACGTTTTAACGCATTGCTAGCGTGAGGTAGCACTTTGCTAGCCTGAATTAACATGTTTTAGCACATTGCTAACATAAATTATAGTACTAACACGTTTTAACGCATTGTTAGCGTGAGGTAGCACTTTGCTAGCCTGAATTAACATGTTTTAACACATTGCTAACATAAATTATAGTACTAACACGTTTTAACGCATTGCTAGCGTGAGGCAGCACTTTGCTAGCCTGAATTAACATGTTTTAGCACATTGCTAACATAAATTATAGTACTAACACGTTTTAATGCATTGTTAGCGTGAGGTAGTACTTTGCTAGCCTGAATTAACATGTTTTAGCACATTGCTAACATAAATTATAGTACTAACACGTTTTAACGCATTGTTAGCGTGAGGTAGTACTTTGCTAGCCTGAATTAACATGTTTTAGCACATTGCTAACATAAATTATAGTACTAACACGTTTTAACGCATTGCTAGCGTGAGGCAGCACTTTGCTAGCCTGAATTAACATGTTTTAGCACATTGCTAACATAAATTATAGTACTAACACGTTTTAACGCATTGCTAGCGTGAGGTAGTACTTTGCTAGCCTGAATTAACATGTTTTAGCACATTGCTAACATAAATTATAGTACTAACACGTTTTAACGCATTGTTAGCGTGAGGTAGTACTTTGCTAGCCTGAATTAACATGTTTTAGCACATTGCTAACATAAATTATAGTACTAACACGTTGTAACGCATTGCTAGCGTGAGGTAGCACTTTGCTAGCCTGAATTAACATGTTTTAGCACATTGCTAACATAAATTATAGTACTAACACGTTTTAACGCATTGTTAGCGTGAGGTAGTACTTTGCTAGCCTGAATTAACATGTTTTAGCACATTGCTAACATAAATTATAGTACTAACACGTTGTAACGCATTGCTAGCGTGAGGTAGTACTTTGCTAGCCTGAATTAACATGTTTTAGCACATTGCTAGCCTGAATTATATTACTCATTATATGAATTATATTACTAACACATTGTTAGCATGACAACATGTTGCAAGTTTAAATATGAATTAACATGCTGTTAACTGGAATTAACATGTTGCTAACATGTTTTAAAACTGTGTTAGAATGAATTAGCCCTTTGCTAACATGCCCTAAGCTAAGTCCATCTTACTTTTTGTCCATATAAATATCAGCATCAGCACTAAACTGCATATTTTTGTTCAGTTTGAGCCTCTGAATGGAAAAAGCAGTGTTTCCCCTAAATATTCTCACATTATATGACACATAAAGGCCTGATGAATCAAATATGACGCTCAGCAAAAACACATACGCACACTTTAGGTTCTAAAGGCTCAATAAACTGAATCATTTCATATATGTCAGGCTTTACAGGGTTAAATCTGTAATTAGTTTTTCACTCACTTTGTTCCTCCATAAAAAGGGTCATTAAATTCTTGAACGACTCGAGCGGCGTACCAGGAAACGGCTACCATCACACACAGACCTGACAGAGAGATGAACAACACTTTATAAGATCAAATGTAAACGTTTATTATTGAGTGTGTGAGAGTTAGTGTGTTTGTCTGTGTGTGCATGTCTCAGTGAGTGTGTGTGTGTGTGTGTGTGTCACCTGACAGGATGAACATCACTCCGGCTGTAAGGCTGATTTTGCCCTTCGTCTCCTCAGAAGTGCTGCCTAGTTTAGTGCACTTCAGTCCCATCGTGGCCAGAATGACGGACAGGAAACCCAGAACGAGAGCGATGATCATCAGAGCTCGACAGGCCTGGATGTATCCTGCAGACAATCATTTTTACAATTACATTCATGCATTCATCAGACGCTTTTATCATCATTCAAGAAACACATTGACATTCTAAAGTTCAAAAGGTCGAGCTCAGATTTTTTGAGAGAAATTAATACTTTTATTCATCAAGGACGCATTAAATTGATGACATAATTTTTAAATAATCCTACAAAAGAATCCATTTCAGATAAAAGTTGTTATTTTAAACTTTCTATTCATCAAATAATCCTGAAAAATAAAATATGTTTCCACAGAAATATGAACCATGTCCAGGATCCTTTGCCAAAACGCATTTGTTCCCCCTGAACAGCACTAGAGACAAATACAATACAGTAATACCTCGGTTTACGAGCGACTTGGTATACGAGCAAATCGGTGTATGAGCATGAAGGGTCAACTCGGTGTACGAGCATTGTATCGGAGTGCGAGCAAATTTTTCCCCTCACCCACGTGCATTTTTGTGTGGAAAGTCCTATCGTAGCGCGCATTTTTACTGTAAATATCGTAAACACAGCCTCTCATAACACAGTCACGCAGTTCCAACCCCTTTATCACCCCTTCACTCATTCATTCTCTCAGCCTCACTCTGTTTGGCTGCATCATTCACCACAGTGATACTTTTAGAAGTGATAACATTAATTAATTGTGATCGCTATTGTTCACGTAGTGAAATGTATACGTGGTTCATGAATTCATTGTCTGTGTGTGTGAGTGGGGGCTGATCACCGACAAACCTCATATCATCCGTGGACATACACTTCTCATATCATCTGCCTATGTAGTTCACTTCTCTCCACTCCTGTCTTATGTCCGCGCGGTGCTCGCGCGCTTCTTGCGCGTGTGCGTCTCCCGGAGCTCGCGGTTATCCCGCGTGCGTCTCGATTATCACTTCCTTTGTTTTCTGCACTATTATAATAAATTCACTCATTTGCACTTGAATCTGGGTTTTGTGTTTTCCCCCTCCCTCTTCTCTCTCGTCTCCTTCACGCCAGCAGACGCTGCTCAAAGTGCATTACAGTAAATTGTCAAGTATTTTTAGAGTTTAATTGTCAATTATTGATTAGTATTTATATGAGAGCTTAATGGTTATAATTTTAACTGTAATTAATAGGGTAAAACCCAAAAAAATATTCAAAATGGGCATTTATGATCGTGTGGAACGAATTAATTGATTTTTAGTGCATTCTTATGGGGGGAATTGTTTTGGTGTGCGAGCATTTTGGGTTACGAGCTCGCTCTTGTAACGAATTAAACTCGTAAACCGAGGTATTACTGTATTTATGTGCCATGACAGTATCTTATAAAAATATAATAAAAAATATTAATAATTTTAATTAGTATTTTTTAACTGCACATTTAAAATGTAACAGCAATATACATCATGCAAAATGTATTTTCTTATTTTTTGGAGGGAAACATGTATCATATCACTACAATACTTTTAAGCAAACAATATGAACAACACAAACTCTTGCATGTGTGTGTTTGTGTGTGTGTGAGAGAGAGAGAGAGTTAGTGTGTGTGTGTGTGCATGTGTGTGGGTGTGATGAGTGAACGAGTGTCTGTGTGAGTGAGTGTGTATGGGTGTGTGAGGGTGTGTTAGAGAGAATAAGTGTGTGTGTGTGTGTGTGAGAGTGTGTGTGTGTGTGTGTTAGAGAGAATAAGTGTGTGTGTGTGTGTGTGAGAGTGTGTGTGTGTGTGTGTGTTAGAGAGAATAAGTGTGTGTGTGTGTGTGAGTGTGTGTGTGTTAGAGAGAGTAAGTGTGTGTGTGAGTGTGTGTGAGAGTAACTGTGTGTGCATGTGTGTGCGTGTGAGTGTGTGTGTGTGAGTGTGTGTGCATGTGTGTGTGTGTTAGAGAGAATAAGTGTGTGTGTGTGTGTGTGTGTGTGTGTGTGTGTGAGAGTAAGTGTGTGTGTGAGTGTGTGTGAGAGTAACTGTGTGTGCATGTGTGTGTGTGAGTGTGTGTATTACCAGCTAGAGAGAGCATAGACTCATACTGCTTGCAGTTTCTGACGCCGGTGCTTTGCTCCGCACACGACTGCCACAGGTTCTGCGAGTACCACACAGACGTGATCAGCTGCTCCGCAAACGTCGACGTTCGCCAGGAATCATTCAACAACGACATGAGGGAGAGCAACCAGCCGCCCAAACACATCAAGAACCCCAACAGCTGAATCCCAGTCGACATGATCACCAAACACGGCTCAAATCCACACAATATCCAAAAAAACGCTCTTCAACCGCACCAGCGACAGATTAAACTCCGATCCGAGACGGGATGAGACGGGATGAGAGTGTGTTTGAGTGTGTCAGTGTGTTATAGTTTCACTGTCATAAAACCATAAACTCAGGTCCCTCCTATACCGCTTTTGCTAGATTACACCATTAACACATAGAAAGCCAATACAGGAAGTGACATGTGACTTACAGAAGAGCTTGAGCTTGACCCCTAAAATGTAAGGCCTCTGACCTTTCATAAGGTCACACTGGGTTTGTGTGGCTTTAAGAATGAGGGTCAAACCAAACGCACAGAAACCTGATGATTTTGTGTCTGCAAGAAGACGTGAGAAGGAGAGTTTATCAAATATCATGATCTATGTCTGAAAGTTTGAGAAGCTCCTACAATCCGACAGATACTTAATTTATTAGTATTATTTATTTATTTATTATTATTATAGTATTTATTAATATTTTCAATGAGATTTTGTTATTTATATTTAAATGTAGTCATTTATTTTGTTAGGGACCTTTGCTATTAGTATTAGTTTCTGCTTTTTAATTTAGTTTTTTATTTCAGCTTTAGTTTTCTATTACTAGCTAAGACAATATTTCTATTTATATATATATATTTCTTAGTTTTTAGGTCAAAGGAATTTTTGTAATGCTTAAGAAACTTAGAATAAAATAAAATGAAAATATAACAAAATTGAATAAAAAATAATAAAATAAAATAAAAATAAGTATATAAAGTGAAATAACAAAATAAATAAATAAAAATAATATATTACATATAATATAACTGTTTATTAGCATTTATAAGCACATATTTATGCCTTATTCTATTTCTAACCAACACCTAAACTTACTAACAAACTTACTAACTATTAAAAATAAGTAATTAAGAGGCAAAAGTCAAAGTTAATAGTGAAAATTGGACCCTAAACTAAAGTTTTATAAGGTTTAAGAAACTTAGAACCTTTTTTAGGTTGTAAGTTTATAGTTTAAAAAAAGTTTTGTTAGGTTTAAGAAACGTTAACGAACATGTTGATCATGTAATATTTATTTAGTTAAAAACATTTTAATAGTTAACAATAACACTTTTATATATATATATATATATATATATATATATATATATATATATAATTTAACAAATTGAAGTAAATTCCACTGCTTGCGATTCAGATTCAGTGTGGTTTGTGGCCAAATCAAATTCCAAAGTTAAAAATTAGCCTTAAAAACTGAAGTTAAACTGCAATCAAGCACAAATCTGAAGGAAGTTCCACACTTCCATTATTCTAGAGGAAAGGTGTGTGTGAGTGTGTTTTATGACCTTTTATGACCAGCTTGACCTTGTTTTCTCACAGGATTGAGTCACAGTGTTCCTGTAACGCCTCACGATACCGTCTCACTGAAACCAGCATGCAGTGTGATGTAATGCGAGCGAAGGCCGCGGCGTGTGTGTCTCACCCGGAAGGCCCAGAACGGTCTTGAACCTCTGGCACTGAACGGCTCCGAGCGAGTTGGACGCACACGACATCCACAGCCCTTCGAAATGCGAGCTGGCCGTCACCACCGCGTCCCCGTGACTGCGTCTCCTCCACACCGCGGAGTTGGTGCAGCTGGACTCCAAACACCAGCTCACGATGCCCAGCACCAGCCCCACCAGCTGCAGCGCCATCCGTGCCATCCTGAACCACAGAACCATGCTTACTCAGTGTGGGCAGATGCACACTCTTAAAATAAAGCTTCTTCGGTTCAGAGAGCGGCGCTTGCAACATCAAAGTCATGGGTTCGATTCCCAGGGAAAGCAAGAACTGATCAGAATGTCAATGTGTTTCTTGAATGCAATGCAAGTCGCTTTGGATAAAAGCATGAATCTATAATATACTGATCTGAAGAACCCAAACATTTTTATAGATTTACATGCATTTATCAGACGCTTTTATCTGAAGCGACTCCATCCGTTCTTGCTTTCCCTGGGAATCGAACCCATGACCTTGATGTTGCAAGCGCTGCTCTCTACTGTTAGACACACAGGACAGTATATATCAGTGTTTGGGTTCTTTAAACACCAGAACACAGATTTGATGAATAATATACACATTTTAACTGTATATCAACTTACTTCATCAGTTGCTTGATATGTTTTTTTTAATAAAAGGACTTCTGAAATAATGTTTAAATATGCGAATAAAAATGAATTAATTTGCATACAGCTTCAGTTTGTTGACATGTTAGAGTTTTTTATTTGGATATCTGAACAGAAAATACTGTCAAACATGTTTTATAAAGATGATTGACATATAAACAAACACACAGTATTTGCCTTAAATAAATAAGTATGTGTAACACATTCATATCTCAACATCTCAGTAACATGTTTTGGGGTTTCATGTCGCACAAAGAGCCGTTTCAGCATAAAGTTTCTTCAGGAATATTCTAAATGGAATTCTCAGTAACATTATAGAACGTTTAAGAATTTCTGGAGTCATTCAGATTCCGTTTCATTCACAACTGGACAAACGCTGCACTTCAAACTCTTGTGAAATACAGCAAATAATGTGGGGCTTAATATTTTAATTTATCTATCCAGTAACATCCATATAATTAACTATTCACTCATAATTGGAACCAGCTATTTTAGTATCATTGATATATGACACTTTTATTTAGTTGTAATGTATTTTTGTCATTTTATTGTTTTTATTTCTTCCTCAGTTTTTGTAAATCAAATTAAACTCGATGAAAATGAGAAACTTTGGCTTGGCGTCTGGCTGAAATAAATCTTTTAGCATTTTTTGTTTCAGTTCAATGTTATTCAAACAAATATTATAGAAAAGTAAATAAAAAAGCCATTGCAAAGAACAGCTAAAATAATTTGTTTGTTATTTGAAGCAAATTATGTTTTTCAATGGTTATTTAAAATTAAATAAAGCTTTTCGAAGACATCTTCCCATAACTTAATCATATGAAAAACCTCTAGTTGTGTACTGATTTCACTGTAAAAGGTATTTAACGTCAATTGGAAGTGACAGATTTATATGTATATAAATATATGTAAGAGACAGAAACTGCTATTGATCATTATATTGATGAAAATTAAGATTTTTACGCACCTGTTTGGCTCCCAATGTGACTTAACAAGCAATAATAATTTGTTAAGTTTGTTGATTTTCCTCTGAGCTTGTGGCTCTTGAACACAGTGGTTTTCAGTGAGACGGCAGTGATGGGGCCGAATGTCACTGTGTTAATATTGGCTTTAGGTCAATAACCCTGAAAAATCAAACCCTCCCCAAAAAAGAAACCGGGGAAAGGGAGACACACAGATGACGTTCTTTTGAGATGTTCCTCATCTCCTGATTCAGGGTCATCCGTCCGTTCACACGCGAGTTACACCATCATCAACAGAACGAGCACTACAGGTCAAACGATTGATATTTTAGAAACAAGTCTCCAATGCTAACTCAAAAATACAGTAAAAACTTTGAAATATTATTGCAATTCATACTGTTTTCTATGTGAATATATAGTAAAGTATTTATTCCGGTGATTAAAGCTGAATTTATTAGATGATAAATACAGTAAAACAGTGTAATATTATATCAGTGTAAAACAGCTGTTTTCTATGTGAATATATAGTAAAGTGTCATTTATTCCTGTGATTAAAGATGAATTTATTAGATGATAAATACAGTAAAACAGTGTAATATTATATCAGTGTAAAACAGCTGTTTTCTATGTGAATATATAGTAAAGTGTCATTTATTCCTGTGATTAAAGATGAATTTATTAGATGATAAATACAGTAAAACAGTGTAATATTATATCGGTGTAAAACAGCTGTTTTCTATGTGAATATATAGTAAAGTGTCATTTATTCCTGTGATTAAAGCTGAATTTATTAGATGATAAATACAGTAAAACAGTGTAATATTATATCAGTGTAAATCAGCTGTTTTCTATGTGAATATATAGTAAAGTATTTATTCCGGTGATTAAAGCTGAATTTATTAGATGATAAATACAGTAAAACAGCTTAATATTATATCAGTGTAAATCAGCTGTTTTCTATGTGAATATATAGTAAAGTGTCATTTATTCCTGTGATTAAAGATGAATTTATTAGATGATAAATACAGTAAAACGGTGTAATATTATATCAGTGTAAAACAGCTGTTTTCTATGTGAATATATAGTAAAGTGTCATTTATTCCTGTGATTAAAGCTGAATTTATTAGATGATTAATACAGTAAAACAGTGTAATATTATATCAGTGTAAAACAGCTGTTTTCTATGTGAATATATAGTAAAGTGTCATTTATTCCTGTGATTAAAGCTGAATTTATTAAATGATAAATACAGTAAAACAGTGTAATATTATATCAGTGTAAAACAGCTGTTTTCTATGTGAATATATAGTAAAGTGTCATTTATTCCTGTGATTAAAACTGAATTTATTAAATGATAAATACAGTAAAACAGTGTAATATTATATCAGTGTAAAACAGCTGTTTTCTATGTGAATATATAGTAAAGTGTCATTTATTCCTGCGATTAAAGCTGAATTTATTAGATGATAAATACAGTAAAACAGTGTAATATTATATCAGTGTAAAACAGCTGTTTTCTATGTGAATATATAGTAAAGTGTCATTTATTCCTGTGATTAAAGCTGAATTTATTAAATGATAAATACAGTAAAACAGTGTAATATTATATCAGTGTAAAACAGCTGTTTTCTATGTGAATATATAGTAAAGTGTCATTTATTCCTGTGATTAAAGCTGAATTTATTAAATGATAAATACAGTAAAACAGTGTAATATTATATCAGTGTAAAACAGCTGTTTTCTATGTGAATATATAGTAAAGTGTCATTTATTCCTGTGATTAAAACTGAATTTATTAAATGATAAATACAGTAAAACAGTGTAATATTATATCAGTGTAAAACAGCTGTTTTCTATGTGAATATATAGTAAAGTGTCATTTATTCCTGTGATTAAAGCTGAATTTATTAAATGATAAATACAGTAAAACAGTGTAATATTATATCAGTGTAAAACAGCTGTTTTCTATGTGAATATATAGTAAAGTGTCATTTATTCCTGTGATTAAAGCTGAATTTATTAGATGATAAATACAGTAAAACAGTGTAATATTATATCAGTGTAAAACAGCTGTTTTCTATGTGAATATATAGTAAAGTGTCATTTATTCCTGTGATTAAAACTGAATTTATTAAATGATAAATACAGTAAAACAGTGTAATATTATATCAGTGTAAAACAGCTGTTTTCTATGTGAATATATAGTAAAGTGTCATTTATTCCTGTGATTAAAGCTGAATTTATTAAATGATAAATACAGTAAAACAGTGTAATATTATATCAGTGTAAAACAGCTGTTTTCTATGTGAATATATAGTAAAGTGTCATTTATTCCTGTGATTAAAGTGATTCCTGTAATTATAATGATGAACAAACATTTATGATTATTATCAGTGTTGAAAACCGTTGAGCTGCTTCTTATTTTATTATCAATGTTCCTATTTTTGTGGAAACTGATACATTTTATTTCTCAGGATTATTTGAAAGCTCAAAAGAAAAGCATTTATTTTAAATAGAAACATTTGTATCATTATGAATGTCTTTACAGTCACTTTTGATCAATTTAATTTGCCTTAATAAAAAGTAATAATTTCTTTCACAAAAAGAAAATCTTACTGCCTCCAAACTCTTTAACAGTAGCTTATATTATTTCATTTAAAATAAAGCAAAACAAAGCATAATTTACTAAAACAAAGCTTCGTTTTCTTTTTATATTTCCATTGTATTTCTGAAGCTCATGGGTCACGTTTACCCACCCAAACCCTGGAATTAATTAAATAAAAAGCTTAAGACAACAAAAAGAGTGACGTGTGATTAAAGGAATTGAAAGAACATAATGAAGTGAACGAGTGATAACTGGCAAACAGGAAAAGACGAGCGATACTGTTACTTCACATGGAAAGCACTCGGTGATGAGGCATTATGATACCATGACTGTTACTGAACTTTGACTGGTCTGAGAAAACAACAGTGAAACCGTTTCTACTGTGTGTGTGTGTGTGTTTGTTTGATGAGATGTATAGCACAGATGTGTGTGCGTGTGTGTGTTATAGAGAAAACCTGGTAAATCATTCACATTTAACAGGGATCAAAGTCTCATCTGAAACACAGAAAATAAATATAGCACCTGATTTCTCATGACAGTGAAAATAGAACTTTAAATAATCATTTTATTTTTTAAATGACAATTACAGACTATTTTAAACATTTAAATTTCTGTACATGATGTTGAGTGGGCCTTTAACGGCCTTAGAGCGGCGCTGTGTGCTGAAGCTCCGCCCCTCCGCATTAATTTGCATGTTTTAACCAGTGGGAGGAGCTACCTGGATTCAAATGGAGGGGCGGAGCTTAATGACATCACAGCAATACTACCTTCACTCACTGACAAACAGACCTTGCCTTAACAAACACTCTCAATCTCTCACACACGCACACACAGGATAAACAGCAAGTGGGTGTGTCCATTTCTCAAACTTGTTTTCCTCTTCAGGTCACCTGGTCAGGGTCTACCCATAATGCAATGCTCTAAATCGAGCCGTTGCCGCCAGCTCCCGGTCCTCCCGTTCTGAAGTCATGCCACAACTTCACCAGCGGCTCTCGGTTCTTCCAGATGAGCTCGTGACCGTAAAGGATGTACCAGCTGGAGGAAGAGAGAGAGAGAGAGAGAGAGAGAGAGACGCATTGACATGTTGAAACACAGAGACAGAATAAACATGCTTGTCTTTGCACATTTACAGATGGTTTTAAGAGCAATCAAGCGGTGAACTAAAACAGATCTCTGTTCACACGTTTCAAGGAGAGCGTCTTTGATTTTCATACAATTTGCCAGTATTTTTTAATTATTATTTATTATTATTTAATATTATTTACTATATAGTATTAACATTTTGAATTGGCTTTTTTTTTTATAACTTCAGTCTTAATTTTAGTTTTAAAACTTTATTTTGAGATATATATTTTTTTGTTTTTATTTCTATTTCTTTTAAATATTTTTAATTTTAGTACTTAAACTTTATTCTTTTGCCAAGGAAACATTTATTAATTTCAACTTAATTTTTTGCAATTTAATTTATTTTATTTCTATTTCTTTTAAATTTTGCAATTTAATTTATAAAGAGTGACTGGATGTGAATAAACCAGACCAGAATTCAGATTTTAAAAACCACCCAAATGAAAATGGCATAAAATCCAGATTAAATAACTGCATAAACCAGATCGGAATCCAGATTAAACAACTGCATAAACCAGATCGGAATCCAGATTAAACAACTGTATAAACCAGATCGGAATCCAGATTAAACAACTGCATAAACCAGATCGGAATCCAGATTAAACAACTGCATAAACCAGATCGGAATCCAGATTAAACAACTGCATAAACCAGATCGGAATCCAGATTAAACAACTGCATAAACCAGATCGGAATCCAGATTAAACAACTGCATAAACCAGATCAGAATCCAGATTAAACAACTGTATAAACCAGATCAGAATTCAGATTAAACAACTGTATAAACCAGATCAGAATCCAGATTAAACAACTGCATAAACCAGATCAGAATCCAGATTAAACAACTGTATAAACCAGATCAGAATCCAGATTAAACTGTATAAACCAGATTAGAATCCAGATTAAACAACTGTATAAACCAGATCAGAATCCAGATTAAACAACTGCAGAAACCAGATCAGAATCCAGATTAAACAACTGTATAAACCAGATCAGAATCCAGATTAAACAACTGCATAAACCAGATCAGAATCCAGATTAAACAACTGCATAAACCAGATCAGAATCCAGATTAAACAACTGTATAAACCAGATCAGAATCCAGATTAAACAACTGTATAAACCAGATCAGAATCCAGATTAAACAACTGTATAAACCAGATCAGAATCCAGATTAAACAACTGTATAAACCAGATCAGAATCCAGATTAAACAACTGTATAAACCAGATCAGAATCCAGATTAAACAACTGTATAAACCAGATCAGAATCCAGATTAAACAACTGTATAAACAGATCAGAATCCAGATTAAACAACTGTATAAACAGATCAGAATCCAGATTAAATAACTGTATAAACAGATCAGAATCCAGATTAAACAACTGTAAACATCCAGATTAAACAACTGCATAAACCAGATCAGAATCCAGATTAAATAACTGCAGAAACCAGATTAGAATCCAGATTAAACTGTATAAACCAGATTAGAATCCAGATTAAACAACTGCAGAAACCAGATCAGAATACAGATTAAACAACTGCAGAAACCAGATCAGAATCCAGATTAAACAACTGTATAAACCAGATCAGAATCCAGATTAAACAACTGTATAAACCAGATCAGAATCCAGATTAAACAACTGCATAAACCAGATCAGAATCCAGATTAAACAACTGCAGAAACCAGATTAGAATCCAGATTAAACTGTATAAACCAGATTAGAATCCAGATTAAACTGTATAAACCAGATTAGAATCCAGATTAAACAACTGCAGAAACCAGATTAGAATCCAGATTAAACTGTATAAACCAGATTAGAATCCAGATTAAACAACTGTATAAACAGATCAGAATCCAGATTAAACAACTGTATAAACAGATCAGAATCCAGATTAAACAACTGTATAAACCAGATCAGAATCCAGATTAAACAACTGCATAAACCAGATCAGAATCCAGATTAAACAACTGTATAAACCAGATCAGAATCAAGATTAAACAACTGCAGAATCCATATTAAATAAACCAGTTTAAAATCCGAAGGTAATTACAATGTGAAACCGGTTTTTATCTAATATTTAAATTTCATTTGATCTTTCAATTATGAAATGTTTAGTAGAGAATAGCAAACCTGCAATATGTGTCAACACTATAAACGACGGCAATCGACGTGTACTTCCTTTCAAAAGCATCTAAACAGTGACACATTACTCACATGCCGAATAAAGCTCCGCCTAAATGAGCTGCGTGATCGAAGAAACGCCATCCCAGAATCAAACCTGTTGCATCCAAGGCGACGATGGCCTTAAGTGCCTGTTGGCAGGAGAAGATCATTAGAATGCGGCCATCATTACTGAGAAATAAAACTCTTACTCTCCGGCACACACTCACGTTTCCGGCGGTGAAGGTGTACATTGGGAGGAAGATGATGGCCAGCTTGGCTTCAGGCATTTTGGTGCAAACAGCCGCTAGGACGGTCATGATGGCCCCTGACTGACACAACACGACACAAGCATCTGTTCACCACATTCATGTGATGCAGATTAATACCTGAAACGTTTAATCTGAAAACACACTCACCGCCCCCAGTGATGGACCCAACCGACCCATCGCTGTTTTACTCACGTAACTGAAAAACGTAGAGATCACACCTGATGACACAGAAACAAAACATTAAAGTCCAATAACATAGAAGAATGTACATAGAGTAGGATTGTTTTTGATTGAAAACTCCCACACACACCTGCGGACAGGTAGAGCGCCACAAACTGCTCTTTACCCATCATGCTGACGATGCTTGAAGAGAAACTCCACAGCACATACATGTTGGCCCCGAGGTGAAAGAGAGAATAGTGACTGAATGTAGACAGCAGCATGGGCCAACACAGCGCCTCTGAAACCAGATCAGAATCCTGAGATTAAATGACTGCAGAAACCAGAACAGAATCCAGATTAAATAACTGCATAAACCAGATCAGAATCCATATTAAATAACTGCATAAACCAGATCAGAATCCAGATTAAATGACTGCATAAACCAGATCAGAATCCAGATTAAATGACTGCATAAACCAGATCAGAATCCAGATTAAATGACTGCATAAACCAGATCAGAATCCAGATTAAATAACTGCATAAACCAGATCAGAATCCAGATTAAATAACTGCATAAACCAGATCAGAATCCAGATTAAATAACTGCATAAACCAGATCAGAATCCAGATTAAATAACTGCATAAACCAGATCAGAATCCATATTAAATAACTGCATAAACCAGATCTGAATCCAGATTAAATAACTGCATAAACCAGATCAGAATCCATATTAAATAACTGCATAAACCAGATCAGAATCCAGATTAAATGACTGCATAAACCAGATCAGAATCCAGATTAAATGACTGCATAAACCAGATCAGAATCCATATTGAATAACTGCATAAACCAGATCAGAATCCATATTGAATAACTGCATAAACCAGATCAGAATCCATATTGAATAACTGCATAAACCAGATCAGAATCCAGATTAAATGACTGCATAAACCAGATCAGAATCCATATTGAATAACTGCATAAACCAGATCAGAATCCATATTGAATAACTGCATAAACCAGATCAGAATCTAGATTGAATAACTGCATAAACCAGATCAGAATCCAGATTGAATAACTGCATAAACCAGATCAGAATCCAGATTGAATAACTGCAGAAACCAGATCAGAATCCAGATTGAATAACTGCAGAAACCAGATCAGAATCCAGATTGAATAACTGCCGAAACCAGATCTGAATCCAGATTGAATAACTGCAGAAACCAGATCTGAATCCAGATTGAATAACTGCAGAAACAAGATCAGAATCCAGATTGACTAACGGCATAAACCAGATCAGAATCCAGATTAAATGACTGCATAAACCAGATCTGAATACAGATTGAATAACGGTATAAACCAGATCTGAATCCAGATTAAATAACTGCATAAACCAGATCTGAATCCAGATTAAATAAGTGCATAAACCAGATCTGAATCCAGATTAAATAACTGCATAAACCAGATCTGAATCCAGATTAAATAAGTGCATAAACCAGATCTGAATCCAGATTAAATAATTGCATAAACCAAATCAGAAATTAAAGGAAATTAAATTTTGAAAAAGATTTTTCAAATGAAATTTAATTTTTTTTCAGTCAGCAATTTTAGCGCTTCACCATAAACCTGTTAGTTAATTACCACGCCTTCTAATTTTTGTTTATTTTGCGTTTTCAATCTAATATTTCCATTTTATTTTGGCTCTTTGAATAAACATTCAATTTAAAAAAATGTTTTATTGATAATATCCTTGATCTGCAGTTGCTGCCACAAATATGTTACAGTAACATTGCACAACATTGCACATTTATTATACCAGACACCTGAAGCCATATTGCTATACAGTAACATTGCACATTTATTATACCAGAAATATAATGCAATTACAATATACATATTTTTTACTCATTATTATCATTTTGAAAATCCCATAAAAATGCAGGACAAAACATTTTTGGTACCAAAGACACCTGAAGCCATTTACGTACAGCAAAGTGAATAATCAGACAATAATCTATTTTCGATCCTGCACAAAATTCCTCGTCATGCTGATGCAGAGCAGAAAGGAGTGACCCTTGAAATCCACAAATTATATAAGATAAAAAGATGAGTTCACGCACTTGATGCAGGATTAGATGTGAAGTACTTGAGCATGGAGCGCTGCAGAGGGGGAACTCTCCAGCAACAAAACACCAACACATTAGCGGCAATGATGCCTGAGAGAGAGAGAGAGAGAGAGAGTGAGTGAGAGAGGGTGAGAGAGAGTGTGTGTGTGTGTGTGAGAGAGAGAGATTCAGAGGTAACAGTGCACAAAGTAATGGATGGACAGCATCGGTTTACTTAAATAATTACACTTTATTAATCGGTTTACACATCGTCTTCACATTTTAAAGCATTCATCTGTGTAACGTGTGGCTTGTGTGATTCATTGTGTCTGACCTGTGACTGTTCTCTGTCCTTCACTTAAACTGTTCCACCACTGATTCACCTGCAGAGAACATGTTCATTACACACACAGCAGAAAACATAAACTCCTATTAAACACACACACACACACACACACACACACCTGTTTGCGTAAATCTCCTTGTTTCTGAGGCCGTATCTTCTCCATCCAATCTGCTTTCACATCGTCAAAGTAACTCTGTACACGAGATTTTAAACTTTCGTATTGCCATATTGCTGCTCCGCCAAACGAACAACCTGTAAACTGAGCTGGAGTTATTACAATATCCTCGTACATAGAGCAAAAAAATTAAGAAAATTATTCACACATATATTTCTTATTCCCCCCCCCAACACACACACACATTATTACAAGGTAAATTAATTTGTGCAAATGGCATTTAAAAGCCTTCATACAATCATTATAAAGTATGAATTACAACTGTATAAAAATATAATGCAGACTAAATAACTGCATAACAGAATCCAGAATAAATAACTGCATAAACCAGATCAGAATCCAGATTAAATAACTCCATAAACTAGATCTGAATCCAGAATAAATAACTGCATAAACCAGATCTGAATCCAGATTAAACAACTACATAAACTAGATCTGAATCCAGAATAAATAACTGCATAAACCAGATCTGAATCCAGATTAAACAACTACATAAACTAGATCTGAATCCAGAATAAATAACTGCATAAACCAGATCTGAATCCAGATTAAACAACTACATAAACTAGATCTGAATCCAGAATAAATAACTGCATAAACCAGATCTGAATCCAGATTAAACAACTACATAAACTAGATCTGAATCCAGAATAAATAACTGCATAAACCAGATCTGAATCCAGATTAAACAACTACATAAACTAGATCTGAATCCAGAATAAATAAATGCATAAAACAGATCTGAATCCAGATTAAATAACTGCAGAAAAACCAGAATCCAGATTAAACAACTACATAAACTAGATCTGAATCCAGAATAAATAAATGCATAAACCAGATCTGAATATAGATTAAATAACTGCAGAAACCAGATCAGAATCCAGATTAAACAACTACATAAACTAGATCTAAATACAGAATAAATAACAGCATAAACCAGATCTGAATATAGATTAAATAACTGCAGAAACCAGATCAGAATCCAGATTAAACAACAGCATAATCCAGATTAAACAACAGCAGAAACCAGATCAGAATCCAGATTAAACAACTGCATAATCCAGATCAGAATCCAGATTAAACAACAGCATAAACCAGATCTGAATCCAGATTAAATAACTGCAGAAACCAGATCAGAATCCAGATTAAACAACTGCAGAAACCAGATCAGAATCCAGATTAAACAACTGCAGAAACCAGATCAGAATCCAGATTAAATACGAATGGATTTTTAGAACGATTTATGCAGAAACTTGTTTCATGAATGAGATTTATCACGTGTCTGAAAATACACCTGGATTTTTAGAACGATTTATGCAGAAACTTGTTTCATGAATGAGATTTATCACGAAAATACCCCTATGGTGAAGACAAAAGGCTTGACCAGTCTGCCGAATGACCTGGCGGGCATGTGTGGGGCGGGTGGGTCTGGCGGCGGAGCCACGCCCTTCTTGATTAGGATTTCATTAGGCTCCACCTCTTCTGCCACACCCTTTTTTGTCTCCACCTTCTTTGCTATCTTTCGGAAGCCGTTCCTCTGCTGCGTCTGGAGGGTGAACCTATTTTGAGCAAACCCATGATAAAATATAATATTAAATACACTTTGCAAATGGGTGGAATGTGGGAAACATAAAAACACCCAAAGACAGTTCATTTCTAAAGATCTGTTCAGTAACGTGACATTTTACTTATGAAACAGAATAATGAGAGAGAAAGAGGAAAATACTGTATGGCTGGACTTAAAATTATATGTGTGTGTGTGATATATTTCTGAAGGAGGTTATATGGATTTATTTTAATATGGTAATTTTATGTATGTATACATATGTATATTTTAATATTATTTATGTATACATATGTATATTTTAATATCATGTTGTCATTTAAAAAAATGCATTGTTTACATATACAATGACAGAAGTAAACACAGGTTCATCATTACACAATGTTTATTATTAAATCAATTCCGCTCAAATATTTTAATACTAAGCTTACACTTTATTGCAAGATCGGATTTAAAGCACTAAATCTCATGTCAGAGGGTCTAAGGCTCTCAATAAATAAACACACGCAGTTAAAGTTACCTGTTCGTCAGTAAGTCTCCTGTCACCCATCTAAACACTGAACTCCTCGCCGCCATCATCGCTGCTGCCACCCACTGTTGCATCCGCCCATGCTGCTTCCGCTTCCGGCTCGGGCCCCGCCCACAGCGGCCTCTGCTGGTGGAGGACGGTCACTGACTCACGCCCAATGCGCTTGTCAGCGATTTCAAAATAAAATAAAATAAAATAAAATACGAAAAAGAAAGAAAATATTAAATAAAAATAAAAAATAAGAAAAATAATAAAATAAAACAAGGCAAAACAAAATACAATAAAATAAAATAGACTAATATGAAAGAAATAAAATAAAATATGTGTAATTATTTATTTTGCATGTTTCACCTTTGTTTTCATTAATGTATAATTTGTCTGTGTTTGCGCATTTGTGTTGTATACTTATGTAGTTAATTTTATGAATTCTTGGCAGTTTCTTCATTTGTTCATTACACATTGGCAGGATTTGCATTTTATTTGCATCCATTTCTAATTCGGGCTCTCTTATTTGCTTGCATAATATTTCCATGCACTTATGTGTTCTCCCTCAGTCTCCTGCGGGGAAACGCGTGTGAATCAGTGTCGCGCGCGCCTCCGGTGCGCATCACTCACGCCCTCCTCCGGTGCTCCGGTTCCGCCGTCTCCTCGTGAACATGGCGGCGCCTGCGCTCTCCAGCCGGGCTGGTTCAGCTGGCAACAGCCCTCCTCCGGTGCCACGGCCACATGGCGGCGCCTGCGCTCTCCAGCCGGGCTGGTTCAGCTGGCAACAGCCCCACGGCCACCCCGACCAGCAGCAAACACCCCCCGCCGCCCCCCGAGCTGGACTTCAGGTCCGGCACCAGAACCGACGAGCTCAACCGGCTGATCGCGGAATTCAGCAAGCACGAGCAACGGGAGTACGACGACCAGCGAGCGCTCGAGATCCACACGGCCAAGGACTTCATCTTCTCCATGCTCGGTGAGAAACACCTCGGCTTCGAGCATGCATGCATGCAGTACAATAAACAGAGCATGCATTAGAAAGGGAAAGTGCGTGTGTTTTTCGTGTGTGTGTGTGTTTGCACTGTTGTTGCATTGTTATTATCGTTATGCATGTATTATGATGCATGCATAAGCTTCATTGACATGACCTGTCAAACACCCGATCATCTGCGTGTAGATGGAGCAGATGATGAACATATTCACCCCTCATGGCTTTACACTTGTAGATGGAGCAGATGATCCTTTGAGGAACACAAAGGGAGATGTTCAGCACAACGTCCGAGCTGCTCTTCATCCGCTCAGTGACAGTGGAAGGTCAGCAGTGGCTCACTATGAACCAAAACGCACATTTAGAAGCTTATGATTGAGCGTGTGATGAACAGAATAAAGCTTAAGACGTTATTCACTGGATATTGTCACTTTAAAACGAGCAAGTAACGACAGAACTTGCGAACTGTGCATTTATGCTTGATTATTGGAAGGAAAGACAATGCAAAGTTCTGCCAAATATAATAAATTAATCTAGTAAATGAATAACAAACATGCAAACGGCGTTAAAAGGATAATACATTAATACAAATAAACAAATGTGCAAGCATGCAAATTCTCCAGATTGTGAATCGGACCAGAAGGGATGCATAGCTGCATATTAGTAATGGGATGTAAAAGCTGTGTTGTTTTAAGAGTTGCATTGTGAGAGACGGTGAGCAGAAGAGCTCGTCCTGGAGCCCCGTTGTTTTAAGCGATGCAGTGAGAGACGGTGAGCAGAAGAGCTCGTCCTGGAGCCCCGGAGCGATGCAGTGAAGCAGAGCTGAACTTCTGCTGACTCTCTTCGCTCACGTACACAATCCTCAGACGGACCGCGCTGGAGGAAGATCTGTGGGGGGAAGGAAATCAAATCTGACAGTGTGCACTACTTTTAAAGGGCTCATGACATGAGAAATCAAATTTGCCTTCATATTTTGACATATAAAAGCAGAGATGAAGCAGTCAGTCAAGTTCACATTATTTAGAGAGTTCCACTTTAATACAACAATTTGTAACAAACACGAAGCCATCTTAAAGAAAAAAGATGTTTTGTTACAGCTTTTGGAGTAATTCCTCCGCGTAATTCTCTAATTAACTGTCTCTGTCTTTAACTCTATTAAATCTGTTTACCTCAGGAAACACAAACCCTGTGAAGTCACACGCGGAGGAATTGCTCAAAAAACTGTATAAAAAACATCCTTTTTCTTTTAAAATGGCTTTGTGTTTGTTATATATTGTTGTATTAAAGTGGAAATCAGTTACTAAATAATGTAAACTTGAAAGTGGAAATCAGTTACTAAATAATGTAAACTTGACTGACTGCTTCATCTCTTAAAAACATCCTACAAGTTTAACAGCTCAAAACGTCCTCCTCCTTATAAACAAAGCATTTACTTAATCAAGATCCAAAAATGTCTTGTTTGGATATTACGGGATCTGTGATGTCACAAAGTGCATTTGCATATGCCCGCCTCCAGAGCAAGACATTGACGAATAGTCACATATCATTGTGTCATAGACCCGCCCACTTGTCATAAGCCGTCAGAAACAAGTGGAGGGTTTATTTTAATCCCGGATTGCATTGGAGGATTATATGTTTGTTCGGAGCATTTTATTTTGTCACCGATGCTGGAGAGTTTGCAAAGAAACTTTAGTTGACAGATGAAGCGTTGGATCTGACAGCAACAAACCATAAGTAAATGATTTAATTATGCTTTATCTATCAACGACGGTTTTATGTGGTTTTCCAAACACTTAAAGTAGTGCAATAGCGAGTGAATGTTGATGGTTTCCTA